>CAUJRU010002444.1:0-76860 GCA_963277665.1 Viscum album | reverse complement strand
GGGAGGGTGCAGGGGGGGGGGGGTTGTAGGGTAGTGGGGAGGGGTGGAAGGGGGAGGGTGCAGAAGGACAGGGGGGCATGGGGTTTATAGGGGTGCAAGGGGGGTCTGTCCAAGGTGCAAAGGGGGGGGGGGGGGTCTGTCCAGAGGTGCAAGGGGGGTTTGTAGAGGTGCAAGCAGGGTCTGTCCAGGGGTGTAGGGGGTCTGTCCCAGGTGTAGGGGGTCTGTCCAGGGAGGGGGGGGGGTCTTCATGGTAGTGGGGAGGGGGGGGGTCTGTAGGGGTGAAAGGGGGGGTTTGTCAGGGGGAGGGGGGGATGGGCAGGGGGGAGGGGGTGTCTAGGGGTGCAAGTGGGGTCTGTCCAGGGGTGCAAGTGGGGTCTGTCCAGGGTGCAAGGGGGTCTGTCGAGGGTGAAAGGGGGTCTGTCTAGGGTGCAAGGGTGGGGTCTATCGAGGGTGAAAGGGTGGGTTCTATCCAGGGGTGCAAGGGGGGTCTGTCCAGGGGTGCTAGGGGGGTCTGTCCAAGGGTGCAATGGGGTCTATCCAAGGGTGAAAGGGGGGTCTGTAGGGGTGTGAGGAGGGGTCTGTCCAGGGGTGCAGGGGGGTCTGTCCAGGGTGCAAGGGGGGTCTGTCTAGGGGTGGGGTGGGGCTAGTTTTTTTATGAAATGGGAAGGGCTATAGCTACAGTTTCAAATCATGGCTAAATCCCTATAGCAACAGGTTTTGGGATTATAGCCACAGTTCCAAACCATGGATATAGCCTAAATTTCTAATAGTGAAAATGATGGGAGATAGATAATGACCCTCGAGTCCTACCTCTAGTATTCCTCGAGTTGGCGGCTAGAACCAAGGGTATAAAAATCTAATGTATTGGTGAAATTACTCTATATAATTTAAATAAGATCAAGATATAAGATGAATTATAAATAATAAACTCAATGACATAATATAAAATAAATTCAAAACCATCCCACAATGCATGTATAAATAAAACTGATATAGATAAAAGTATCCAAAACAAATAACCAAAAGCAAAGATAAAGCAGTGACATGACAACTATCTAATGATCTCAACTATTAATGTCCAACATGGTCTACATAATCCTCTTAGAAACATGAAAATAGTTTTAATTATATAGTGTTATAATACTAGTATACTCAGTAGGAAAAATAAAGTCTCTCTTGCACATGTGAAAGAAGTATAATAATGAACCCATGAACAAACAGAAGAACCAACAATACCAAAACAGGTCAACTATCCATCCCAACCTCACAAAGTAATTATCACCAAATAATGCAAGTCATGTAATAAAATATAATAGGAATCATATTGATAAAGGTTACTCCGCACCACTTTATCAGTGTATCCTCTCTCATACCCCAACATCATACATCATAGTGCTCCTATATCATCCAAATAATACACCACCCCTCATGCACAGTCACATCACATCATTCCCACAAACACCTAGGCTCATTATCCCACAAGCATGACCACATCACGTATCACCCGAACACACCTGGTCTACAACACATCCACAACCACAACTAGACCAGTAGGATTTCATGAACCTGAAGGATATCAACCTTGTTACCTCCTCTTAACATGAAATACCCCCACCATAATTCATCTCATCATATCTCATCCCACTCATAAACACCTGGGCTAAATCACATCTCACTCAAATACACCTAGGCTCACTTCCCCATAAGCACGACCACATAAAACCTCACGAAAATACACATGGGATATCAAAAAAACTATTTAATGCACTAAAAAAACTCTTCCCATCACAACCAGTGTGATAACTACATCACCTAGAATGGAGAGAGGTAAAGAGAGGGTACCCAACCATCCATCCTCCTCATCGGATGTTAGAAAAAACACCCCCCGCGTGACTATATAGGTGTCAGAACATAGTGCTCAACAGGGGCAGGGTGCGTATAGAAAGAAAAAAGAATATACCAGTATATAATTATAACCACACAAAAAATCCCAACCTATGGGTTTACAACCAAATGCTAACCAACTCACAACATCACCGCTTTCACTGAAACCTCTAAATGCATAACACCACACAAGCCACAATACACATCACACCACCAAAAAATTCCATTATCCAACCCAATCATTTAATTATTAATGATCATACATATTTAACCACAAAACCCATCAATTATTTTCATTTATCATTTTCATCCCATTAACCAAAACAAGCCCCAACCATTTCTATCATTATTAAACAATTATTTATTCCACCACCACCCAGGAATCTATCACAAAGAAACCACAAATCACAAACAACTCATCATCGCCATTATACCACCACTTCATTTCCCCAAAAGCATATCCAAACAAACATCATATCATTACCCCAAAACCATGACCAAACAAACTCTTCACCATAAAAGTATGAAGAAAACAACCACCTCACCACCCCAAAAGCAAGGCTATAATAACCACCTCACCACCCAAAATCATGGCCATAAAAACATCTCATCACCCTAAAATTACAACTATCAAATTAAAATCCCCACATGTCCCAACTACACATCAACCACACATCATCGCCCCAAAAAACTGACCACACATCATATCAAATCAAAATCCATTTTACAGATTTAAAAAAGTGATTTTATCACATCCCACTTTAGTTTCAGGGGTGTTATCACTTAATATATAATCCTTGGGAAAAAATTTTAATATCCAAATATACGTGGTTAAAAAATTTCCGTTTAGGGTGATATCACCACAATCAAAATAGTCACAAAAGTCACAGTACATATCAAATAGGACAACAAAATCTCTAAACAACCACAATTTTTAGTAGGAAATTAAGCCTGTACAATCCATAATATGCACATGATCCTTAGCCCAGTTGGTGAGGTCTTTCTAAGTGCATCCATGAGACCCAGGTTCGAAACCAAGACAAGGAATAATTTTGGGTTATTATAGCAAGTACAGTAGAATTACTATGTAGGCACTTTAGAAGGTACTATTCTATACTGTAACAGCCAAAAATATTCACCTTGGGCCACTAATTTGGGATTGGAGCCCTTAAGACCTTCAGGCCATCTAGGCCTTAGGCCCATTAAGGCTTTTAGGAAACCTTTAAGGCCTTCAGGACACCCAAGCCTTTTGGTCAGTAAGGCTTTCAGGCCACCTTTAAGGACTTTGGGCCACCTCAAGGCCTTGGGGCCACCTCAAAGCCTTCAGGGTACCTTAAAACCTTCGGGCCACCTGATATGTAGATGCCCAAACATATTATACAAGGAACATACTCTAGAGGAGGATTCAAGAGTAGGGCGCATTCACCAGAGTAGGGATAATAGATTTAGAAGAATGAGATGGCATGGAATTTCCATCAGTACCAGGCCTATGCATCTCTACACAGGACAACTAGCTGAATAACTATGTAAAGGTGGAGATCTAATCACAATGCAGATGCGGGGGAGGGGTGGTTTCAATTAATCATAGTCTATATGATTTCCTTAAGACCTGTGGGTCCTGTAATATATCCAAGCCTATGAGAATTGTAATGTTAGGGTTTCCCTTCAACCCTTAAAAGGTGAGTTATCAAAAATAAATAAAAAATGAAGGCCTTCGGTCCATTTAGGAAATCCCTAATATCATAATAATAACAAATCTATTATAACATGTGAACATTTCCCTTTTACCCTTCAATTTCAATTATCCAAATATTTATGTTTTATTATTCTAGTAAAACCATCTCCCATAGATAAACAAAATAAAACTCCTCTTGCACGATACATAATAAAGAGACACGAGAGATTCCTTACCTCAAATAAATGTTTCCAACTTTCTTCACACTTCAGGGAGAAGAAGAAATGCCACAAACCATAACCAAACCATTAGAAACTAAAGATCATCCTACACCACACCCAAAGACCATCAAAACACAACCCTAACCACACCCCAAACCAAAACAATATTACCACAGTGAATCCTCATAAGAAGAATGGAAGAAAACTAACCATGAAAGGGAAGAGAACCTACCAAAGATTCCCAATGTTGATCCACCTGAACCAAAGAATTGAAGTGGAAGGAAGAGGTCTTGATGAAATCCTTGGGGAACCTAGGGATTTTCCCAAATGAGAGAGAGGGAAGGTGGGTGAATAAAAATAAATTCAGATGAGAAAAGGAATTAAAACCTATAATCCTACAGGTTTCACTTCATGTAACCATTACATGGTTTTCAATCCTTGGATTCCTTAAAATTTAAAAATTTCTCCGAAAAAGCGTCACCTTGAAGGATTTTTACACCTAATTTATGAAACGTTGTGATTCCAACTTACACAATGTGTACCCTTTTCATGGTTTACCCTTATCCATGTACAAGTCATGAACCAGACATCTATTCAATCTATGACCGCCATTACACATTGTATATACAAAACATGACATGTCTTTCTTGCAACAACTCTGTTGCAAGTATAGCCTCCAACTAAAACTCATGGAACCTCTTCAAGCCTCCTCCGGAACACCCCCAACACCAAAAATTGTAAAAATAATAGATTAGGAAGGAAAAAACTATTACAACTATTAGAATAGACTTCTTTTTACCTTATCCTGGTATTAAAAGGTGGTATCATCTCATGCATCATTATAGGCACTTGATGATTCACATGTCATGCATTATGCCCTGCCATATTGGTATATTTCATTTTTTTATTGCCTATATTTCCTGTGATTATTGTATGTTACTTAATTATTATATATGTAAATGTGCTAATATTTCTTGAATGGATGAAATAATTTGATTAATTAAAGTTTCTTCATCAATATAAATGGTGTTTTTCAATATATATTGATGATGAAAACTTAATTAACCAATTATACCATGTTTGATTCATGGACCACTAGTTCCATGGGATGAAACATTATAGGATTTTGATTACATGAATTTCAATTTTAATTTATGAAACATGTAATTTTATAAATTGGGAATGATAATTCATTTAATCAAATAATTTTACATGACCTATTAAATTGTGATACCAGATGTAAAGGCCAGGTTGCAGTTACTTGGCATACCAATTTCAATTTATAAAGAGTATGAGCCTTTATAAACCAGGAATGGTGGCACATATAAATGGATTGTGATATCTATATACATAAAAATGAGTAAAATATTAAATAAATTTAAAATTTTAAATGAAATGGTTACCGTTAAATGGAGATGATAATTGAAAAGTAAAGGATTTTTTCCTCTATACCTTATAATTGAAACTCCATTTACTAGATCCTCTATTGTGTTATATGAAACCTTGACCCTGACCTAACCATAATAGCAGGTTGTAAGTAGTGTCTCTTATGATCCGTTGTAATATTTATTATCACCCATACCTAGTTTAGGAGAAGTAAGTGAGGTGTGAATCATTTATATGAAGGTTTTTTACCTTTACTATTCTTTTATCATTGATCCTATCCGCTGTTAAGTCTTATCTAAGGCTTGAGTTTGGAAATTGTAGAGCTATGCCACCAGTACATCTTCAAGTTGTGAGCTTGGAGGTTGGAGACGACCATGATTTGGTGGTGGTGAGACTTGATCCACAAGTATTACCTCCTTTAGTGCCACCTAAGGTACCTCTTTTTCATCCTTCACTGGGTGTTGATGCTCAGTTTCGAGATATCCTATTACGATTCATGTAGTCTATATAGGGTGGTCCATGGCCTACCTCTTCTATGGAAGATTTGAAATAAGAATTCTGGTAGCAGAATCTTCTGACCTTCTTGGGGGATGAAGGTACTCAAGCTAATGAGTCATGGATGGAGGCCATATTATCTATCTTTAATAATTTGGAGACACCTTTAGAGTAGAGGGTCAAGCTCACCACCTATATGCTTCATGAATTTACTAAATGTTGGTGGGATGTCATCTCTCATGCTGATAGTTATCAGGGTATAGTCTCGGTGTCCTTCTAGACAGCCTTCTATGAATACTTATTTCTATAGATGCTGATAGTGGCCATGCTAGAGAGTTTATGGACCTATAATAGGTTTCTTGATCACGTTTTCAAGTGCGTCAAATTAGAATTTTTTTTCTATAATTTCTACAGTATAGCAAGAACCATTTGTCGTATCTCGACGAATCCCTAGATCATTAATTTTAAAATTAGATTTTGATTATGAAAATAAAAGGAGAATGATAATTTAGAAAATTTGGAGTTTATTTATTTAATAAGACAATATATAAATAAAATATATAAAAAAGTGTAAATTAACAGATTATATTAATATAGATAAACCTAAGGAAATCGCATGATGATTATAATTAATTACTTCAAGAGATAGGGTTTATATCTTTTAATCTCTAGTTTGTAACACCTAGAACCATAATTTTATTGATTTTACACTAGGATAACTCATAGGGTTTAGTAAAAAACAAAAAATGATTAACCAATTACTGCTGCTAATTGAATTATTTGTGTTTGAATTCACAACCAAAACTCACCAAGGAAACACACGAAGAACTAGATGTATTGTATAGGTTTGTATATTATTTAAATGTGTTACCATGACCTGAAATTTCAGGGCTTTGGAAGTGTTTATTTGAATTCAATATACCAATTTTAACCACACAAATACCACAATTGAAATAAAGAAGAAAAAAGTGGAGAATAATGTGTGAAAAATCATATGAATGGGTACCCCCAAACATGATCATATGAGTTTATTATGACATAAAATTACATAAATAAATTAAATAAGAGTATAGGATGAGGTAAAAAAATATAAAACCTAGAATTAAAAATATCATTAAAATATTACAAATAAGAATCTTGGGATTTACATCACATTCCTTCCCCAGGTGATCACAAGGAGTTTAGAACTGCATGAAAGGAGAGGAAGCTATAGATGTTGAAAAAGCACTTCCCAAAGCCTCCAAAATTACCCTATAGTCTATAATAACTAGATAATGAGGGTTAGGATTGGTTTAATGGGAAAATACATCAAAATTTCAACAAAATAAGTCAAGTTTCTAAGGGAATAAGTGACTATTCATGTAGACTTTTTTCATATAATTTTATGGTTGTTTGAATAAACAAAACACATTTAATTTACTTAAAATTAGGTGGAGATTCAGTGCATAGAGTTATCTATCCAATGAAGGTAAAATAAAACCAATTGGAATTATGAGGCTTTTGTTATGGCCCAAATACATAAGAGTGTTCCAATATGTCATGCCTAGAATTTCTTCACATTTGGACCTCATTTCGGCCTCCAAATGGATGAATTGGGATCCATAGTATTCAAGAGAAATGTATACCACACAGTTTTGTATTATTACACTAATTTTTATCCCAATTATATGCATGGATTATCCATAGTAAATATTTAAGTCACATGTGTTCTTAGGCTCTTGTGTAGTTTAGACTGTTTTTCTTGAATTCCATTGTAGGCTATCCAAATAAAAACCTTCTACAATGTAATCATTAAAACAAGTAATATTCTCATTTTTAATAGTGATAAAAATGAAATATTTGAACCGAATTTTTAGTTCAAATTTTTATTATATTTTTAATTTTCAATACAAATCTATTTTAGCATAGTGGTATAAGGGTGGAAATAAATAGTGAATTGTTACACTATCACACCCCCAAACCTAAACATTTTCACTCCTAGGAAAAGTCACATTTCCAAAAAAATGATTCATGGAGATATTACCAAATTTAAGAATATTTAACATTCAATGAAATTTTAATTCATTATAGCAATGTGGTAAAAAAAACCACACCAAGGTGTTATTCCTAGTGATCATAGAAAAAAATGCCTCATAAATTATATCAGAATGAAAATCAATGAGATATATGATACCAATTTGAGTAATGAATTCAAAAGTAAACCATTCCACTAACTATCCATGTGTGTGTGTGAAAACCATTTCACGCTATTCTTTCGACTTTCTATCTAGTAAATATAGGTTATTTTAAAAAATTTCCACCTATTTGATTCTTTCCACCAAACCTACCCTACATCCTATATAATAAAATTTCAAGAACCAATAACTTAAGTATTCATAAAAGTCAAACATTAAGATCCTAACCCAAATATCTACTTATTTTTTATATTTCATCACTCTCCTCATTATTTATTTATTATTTATTATTATTTTTTTATTTTTTTACTATTTGTTTTTTTGAGCGCTACAATAATTGGATAATAGGAACACATACATAGGTCAATATAGAATAGTAATGATATATATCATATAAGTTATGGACATATGGAAAATTCATTTTGGAAATATCATAAATATTAACCTAACTTATATTTACCTTCTATTAAGTAAGAAATATCAAAACTTCATGGTTTTGTGCAAAGATATGTGGAGATATTAACTGGATTTTTTTACCATAAACTACTCACACAAAGGGTATAGATAACATCAAAATATTAATATAGATACAACCATGTATATCATTATAAAAGAAAAAATTTAGTTAAAATCACAACCCAATGTAAAATTCAAGCTAAAATTCACATTCCATAACTAAGAAATTTTTTCATTAAATGTTTAAACAATATGGAATCAAGAATTTTGACATGTAATTTCAATGATTTCCAGGATTAGGAGAGCATCAAAAGTGAGTATTCTAGCACAAAAGTGAAAAAAATAATGAAGAAAAGAGGGGGGGTAAAAATACTATATAGCAAGTGAAAAAGTGAAAAATAAGAAATATGATTAAAATACTATTGAACTCAACAAGGTGGGGAAAAGTAAAAATACTATACCGAAAGAGAAAAATAGAATAAAGAATAAAAAAATTCAAAATCCTAATTAACCCAATAATATATTCACCCCCACACCAAGAGTGTGCAGTGTCCTCACTGTAATAAACATGAATGTGGGAAGGAAGTGTAAAACCTTGTATGTTTCACTAGTATGTTTCTTCTTAGAGGGTTTACTCCACTGGATGCTTTGGAAATCCTCATATATGTGTTTATTTTCTTTTCCATTTATATTGACCCTTCATCCACTTTAATCATGAAAACCCTGTATTTCACCAAAAGGGTAAACATTAGTAATAGTGTAAGGACTAAGCCATCAGAAACAAAGCTTCCCTGGGTGGAGATTTATCTTGAAATTATACATGAGGAACTTCTCAAAAATATTAAACTTCCACTAATGAATCATATCTTCATGTATATAATTTTTATTTTCTTAATATATTTGAGATTTCTCATATGTTTCACACTGAATTTTTTTTAACCGCTGAATCCATAACTTCCTACGCTCACCTGTATCTAAATGATTCATATTACATTATTAAACAACCCAATATGCATGGTGATCTACCTTCAATTAGATGTGATAATCATTTTCAAACAAAATACTAAGTGGTGAAATTACGATTAGGGTTTTAGTACCCAAAGTGCATCATCCAAGCACAAACTCCAATATTTCCTATTTGGTTATACTATTTTTACAAGATTATATTAGCTTCCTGATTTGGGATTTCTTCTTTTTCATTAGTTTGGGGTGACATAAAGTGGATAATTTATGAAAAACCCAATACTTATAGAGAATTTTTTTTCATGTTTTGATTACAGAAATGTGAACCCTGATCTATAATGATGAGTCTTGGTAAACCAAACCCACTGAATATATAAGATCTCACAAAATCAACAACCTCTCAAGAGTTATTAGTCTTGGTAGAATTATCTTCCACCCATTTAGATACACAGTCAACAACCAATAAGATATACACAAATACAAATGAATATGGAAAAGGACCCATGAATTTAATTCCCCATACATCTAAGATCTCACAAAATAATAGGGTTTTTTGGGCATTTCATTCCTCTTATAGATATTTCCTATGAATTTAAATCATGTGCATGAATTAAAAAACTGATGAGCATCACTATTCAATTGTGGAAAATAAATTAACAAGTCAAGGACCCTTTGAGATGTATGTTGGGAGAAAAAGTGGCCCCCACAAGCCAAAGTGTGTTAGGATCACAAAAAAGACATGATCTCATGGTCAGGGAAAGATCGATGAAAAACTTGGTCACTACAAATTCTCCACAAGTATGGGTCATCCCAAATGTACCATCATGAATCATGCTTACATATTTGGGATTTTGAAGTTCTAAAATCATTGGGGACCCTATACACCACTATAAAATTCAATATATCTACATACCAGGGGTAAGGTCCACAGTATCATAAAAATTTTCATGTGGGAAAAATTATCCAATGGGGAGGGATGAGTCAATATGGTGGTCCAGTGGTGGAGTAATCTTGCTAATGTGGTTAGTTAGCACATTTTACACTCCTCTCTTATTAATTTCTAGTTCAAAATTCTACAGGAGGAGAATAAACCATATGAGGTGTGGCTTAGATTCAGGTTTCTTAAGGAGAAAATGAAGGTCAACATAATTAGAAAAAAATTATTTTGACCCAAGAATATATGAGTGGAATTTTTACAAGGAAAAAACAATAGAAAGAAGTTATTTTTCAGTGGTTGTGTAGTTTTCCTAGGAATGGTCAAGGGTCTGTGAGGCATACAAAATGACATGAGGATCCCTCTAAACCCTTTATGGTAAAACTAACCCAAATGAAAAGTTTTAGGCATTACACATAAATTCAATGGGGAGATCCCAACTTGGTGGTTGAATGATGGGAGGTGACAGAAGACTAATTTTTAGTGAATTAAATTAATCCTCAAAACTTTTATAAAAAATAAACACAAAATATTTTTGTAATAATTGAGATAAGGGAAGTGAAATATTACTAAATTCTTTAATGAATCGACAGTAAAAACCAACATAAACCAAGAAAGGAAGTGCCTCACAAACACAATTGGGATATTGAAGGGATGAAATTAATTAAATTTTTGATTTATTCACTTGAATTCCATTATTTGAAATAACATTCCCAAGAACTACCCCCACTCAACCATAAAATTAATTTTTTCATAATTCACTACAAGATATTTGTTAATGAAATAGTGGAGGGAAGAAACTATGTGTTCCAAACATTCATCAAAGTAAGAGACATAATTTGTGGAATCATCCATAAAAACTTCCATATAATTCTCAAGTTACTCAGAAAATATACTCAGCATACAATGCTGAAATGTACCAGGAGAATTACAGAGACTAAAATACATCGTCCTGTATGTAAATGTGCTGAATGGATAGGTAAATGTTGTCTTTTCTTGATCCTAATGTTTTATATGGTTTTGAAAATAACCAGGATATCCATCAGGGAAACAATAATGAGACTTACCAGAAAATGATTCTAATATTTGGTTAATGAAATGTAGAGGAAAGTGGTCCTTTCATATGGCTTGATTTAGCCAATGGTAGTCAATACTGACTTGTCAAATGTTTTTCACACATGTTGGAACCAATTCATTACATTCATTTGACACTACAATTATTATATTTTTCAGGCACAATTTATAATGGGATAACCCATTTACTATAATATATGTAATAGATGATCCCAGTAGCAAGAAATTTAATAGCTTCAAATTTTATAACATTAAGGAGGGTGGGATTTAATCAGCATTGATCTTGACTTATGGGTTTATCCTCATCATCTAAAATTATACGGTGCATGAAAATAGATGGGATAATCCCAGAAATATCATAAAATGTCCATCCTATCACCTTTTTACACTATCTCAAAAGGTATAGCAGTTTTGATTCCTGTTGTGGAGAGAATTTTTTGGCAAAAAAGATGGTAAATTGGTTAATACTCTTAAGATATGCATATTTTAAATTAGATGGAAGTGGTTTTAATTCCAACACTAGAGGTTTTTTAATTAAGGGATGAGATTTAGGTGGAGTGAGGTCCATAACACTGTTTATCTTCTCATGTTTATTCTATAAGGAACAATAATAAATGGAAATGAGATTTATAAAATCATCGACAGCCATGGGCACCTCATAATGGTCACACTAATCAATTAAATCACAAAATTCACACTTTTACAAACCCAAAAAACACTTAAAACATGAATTTCAACTCAAATAATCCAATAGAGAAGAAGAGGAAAATGAATTAGAGTCCATGTCAAGGAGAGAATGTTGTGTGTGTGTGTCATTAGAGAGAAATTACATTTAATATAAAAGAAAAGTGGAGTTATCTTCAATGGGGTGTTTCATAACATCAAGGATATTGAAACTTACCTTTTATCCACCAAAATCCATGGAAAATGTACCATTGTGAATGTTGATAATTGTCTTTTATATTTTAAGGAGTGTCCTTAAAATTATGAGAGGATCATGTCCTTGGGTTTAGGGATCTTCGATATCAAGAATATAGAAGTCTCCATGGAAGATGAGATTATTCACTCTCATGAGGACATCCTCGATCTGTCCTGAATGATGCGTTGTGCTCTAATTGGCCAGTTTCATAACGATTCTTGTTGGTTGATTGTCTCCAACCAGAAGAAAATTATTCATAGTGTGATACATCACATTATTATAAGCACTAAAATTAAGAATTTCATCAAAAAATAAAGTCTCTATCATGACCCGTCCTAGTGCAACCCATGCCGCGACTCCCCATGCCCGTCTCCAATAGGCCAGGGGCTGGTGACTAGCCATGAGTAGACATATTACTAACATGGGAGAAATTTCCTATGTACCTGTATGCACACATATCCAATCCAAAAAATGATAAAATGTAAAAAACCACTAAGAACCAAATGCATACATACCACTATATCGCAACCAGAGTACGCCAAAAAAATAAAGTATATTAAAGTAAACAGGTCCAAAATACAATTCCACCAAAATAAGTATGTAACCACAAGTCCAAACTATAAAAATAAGGTATTGGGACTACTATCTATAGTCATATGAACACACCTCGTCCTTTCTAATCTCACAAGGCATCATCTGGTCCTAGTCCACCTAGGACTCCATAAAAAGTTTGCTCATCTGCACAATAAATGACACATGTGGGAAAAGAACATGTAGGGGTGAGTATAACAAAACTTAGTAGGACACCCCAAAACCAAAAAACAACACACATAGAAAAGACACAATTAGCACTACATAGGTATATGTCTACAACACATATAACACGAATATCCATATATAGTCAAAACAAGACACACAGTCTATAGGTAAGTCACAACCACTATATACCAGCACTAGGAATTTAGTCTGAAGATTCCATGAAGAACTCATCAGGGAGAAAACATTACAGAGTTTGATAACACTGATGAAGTCCATCTGAGAAGTACTATTTGTTGGGAACCTTCATGAGAGATATACACTGATAGATCTGAAGAGAAAGATATGATACTCAGATGAGGATCACATCCAGGGGCATGGGGTGATACCAACATCTCCATCTGGATTAACCATCTAAGTATAGGATTGACACCCAGTGAAGTTGGTCACATAAATACCGAAGAATCTACCTAGGGCATGAATAATGAATAGAGGATCCTACTTTAGGTCTCTTGGGGGATTCCAATAACTCTATGTAGGAAGCCCTGATGAAGGGATCATACTTCTATGAGTAGGAAATGATACACACCAACATTTATGGAAATGATCAAGGGAAAAATGTCACACTTGTTTTTTTTATATTATTTATTTTATTGTTTTATTGGGAATTAGGCGGCTCAGGTCGAATCCCGAATTAAATTTATTTGAGTTCTTATTTAAAAACGGATGTTTTCCCTTTGGTCGGGTCTAGCGCACCACGATCGAAGCCGCGCGGCCTCGCCTGGCTCGCCGCGCGACCTCACTTAGCTCGCCGCATGGCCTGCCTGATGTTCAAGGAAGATGAGAACTATGCGACGAATAATAAATTCTGAATATAATGAAAATTGAGACAGTGCAGCCTTTGGCGAGGCACGACTCGGGCGAGGCACGTTTTTGAAACCGCACGACCTTGCCTGGTCCACCAGGTGACCTGCCAAGGTCTAATTAATTAAATAGAATGACTTGTTGATGAATAAACGAAATTTAGTGATAAAATTTAATGAATTGTTTAAATGATAATAATAATATTATTAATTGAGTATATTGTTAATTATTATTGAGTATTAATATTATTAACATTAGTGTCAATACTTAAGTTATTTTCTTTATTATTCTTATTACTACTATTATTATTATGTTTAAGTTTACTTTTTTTGGGTTTTATTCTTTTTTTCTTCCTTATTATCTCTTCTTTCCATTTATTTTCTCTTATTTATTTATTTTTTTGTTTTATTTTTCTTCCCTCTTCCTCACTTTCTCTCCAACCTGCTTCACCCCACTTTCTTTTCTCCCCTCATCCCGTAGCGCTGAACTCCCTCCCCCAAAACCCTATGCGGCACACCTGCACCCCTTGGCCGCTCGCCCTCTTTCTCCCTTCTTCCAATCACCGCACACCCCCCCCCCCCCTCTACGGCTGACGGCAGAATCCCCATTCCCATCTTCCACGCTGCGCGCTGCAACCTTCCCTTTGAGCACCCCGTCGCGATACTGCCTCCCCCTGCTGTGCGCTGAAGGCCGCCGCCGCCTCTCCTTTGAGCACCACCTGCTTTTCTCCCCAGACCAGCCGCCACCACCCCCACGTCCGGCCAGCCAAAACCCCATCTGGTGACCCTCCAAGCCGCCGCTTCCCTCTCTTGCTGTCCAGTGCTTCCTCGATGGACTCCCACCCACGAGCGCCTGCTCCTTATCCGACCATGTCTCCCTGCTCTCCCTGTCGCACAGCCACACCCCCTACCCTGGTCGACCTTCGCGCAGCCATGCCCCCTACCGTGTCTATCCCCTTGGCCGCACAACCCTTCTCAGATGGTTTTATTTCCATACGGCGTAACTCGTACACCTCTCTAATGTGCTCGGATAGCCTCCCATATCTCCGCCGCAGGTGCGTTCTGTGCTTGATTAATTACTCTTCCTTTTGGTATAATTGAGGGTAGGAGACTCATGTTGTTGGGGTACAAGTTGTGGTGATTTTGGTCCGATCTTAATAATTTTGTTGATATCTTGTTTTAAGGTTCATCTTGAGTTTGTTGTGGTGCGTTTGATGAGAAATTGGAGTCACACACAATTTTTTTTTGGAGTTTATTCACCCGAGGTAGGTGGTTCCCCGTCTAATTGTTATCTGATAAATTAATTTGCAATGATTAATTTTTTTCGCATATTATTTAATTAATTATTGTTGTGTGAAGTTGGTTCTATTTGAAGTCTAAGTTGCATTGAAGTTGTTCGGTAAATTGTTCACATTATTGGATATTTTCTGCTGAGAACTCTATTCGTGACTTTTGAATTGTGCTGTTATCTTTTTAAATCGTGCAAGTGGTGAGAACTATTTTTTTGACATGGCGTTGGGTGTGTTTGGTCATAAATTTTTTTTTATTGAGTTTAGTGGTTAACCCTAAACGATTTCTTTTAAATTGTTTTATAAGCCTTTAGTTTTGGATTGTTAAATTATGTGGTTTATCGAATTGTGTTTTTCATATGGTTTATGGGTTTTCCATCAAACCTTTTGGTGGTGAAATTTACACTTTAAAACTTTATTTGAGTGCGTGTGATGTTGGAATGCGTTTGGATTTATATTTTTTTTAGCGGTGTATTAAATTATGAAAATGGTGTAAAATGCGTTTGAAAAACGTTTTTTGTGTGTGTCTTATTTCAAAATATCGTTTATGTGTGTAAGTGGTCGGTGGTTTAATGATAAACGTTTTTTTATTTTGCGGATGGTTTAACCAAGTACGTTACCTATACAGATTGAGTTTTGAAAACATTTTTTGTGTGCGTATGGTTTTAAAAGAGGGTTTGAGTGTGCAATGGTGATTATGTGTGTGTAAATATCCTGTTTGGATTTTATGCATTAGTGTGACATGTGACATGAACTTGAAATTTATTTAAGCACAAACTGGGAAGCCCGGGTAGCTAGGAGGGTAGACTAGACTAGTGGGCTAGTGTTCCGGAGGTGATTGGACCCGGTTTCACTGGCAGGACTGACGATTGCAACACTTACTAAACATATGCATTTCTGAGGGTCGTGGTCTTCTAAGCCACGTTTGTGAGGGTCGTGGCCTTCTAAGCCACGTTTTTTGAGGGTCATGGCCTTCTAAGCCACGTTTCACCGAGACACGAAGATATAGGGACCCAAGATAGCTGATACCCATGCGGCCTCTCCCATATTAATGCTCATTGGTTACTTTGCGCCCTCGGTGTGACATATTGGTTATAAAAAAAAAGGTGCATGTGTTTTAATTTAAGTTGTTCCATTTGAAACTGTTTTCTTAAATTTTGTTTTCTTTTAAACTGTTCAAGCTTTTATTTCTTTTCTTTAGTTAATATTTAAAATGTATTTGTCATTTAATAATTATGCGTGGAACCTTTTTATTGGGTGATGTCCTACTGGGCTCTTTTCTCACACCCTACATACACCTTTGGGTGTACGTAGGCCTTGTTCTCTATGTATTCTAGGTTGAGGCATCGTTCTCAGCGATAGTGGTTGGTCGTTGATGGTCATCTCTTGCAGGTTAACATTTGCGACGTGTGTATGTCGCACCTCTCCTGTTGCTTGGAGGTTTGAGTAAGAGTTTTAGTTTCTGCTGTCATCTTTTATTATTATTATTATTTTTAGTTATTGGTTCAAGTTGTAGACTTTAAACATGTTTTCAATTTAATGGTCTGTTTGGTTGTCGATTCCTAGTTTCATTTTTATTATCTTGTTAGTGTTTGTGTATACTATTTCGGGTAAACCGTTGCCACAGGTTAATCTTGATACCCGGGCACTTGTGCCAGCCCGTGGGGATCGAGAACGCCCTTCGGGCCATGTCGCGGACCGGGTCGGGCACCGGGTCAGATGGCGACCCGACCTGGTTCGTGATAAAATGGTATCAGAGGGCAGGGTTTGCTCTCTTGGGTCATTTAATTTTGGGATAGAGTCACAGTAGACTTGAGTTAAAGTTGTCGGGACTCGACGTCCTGGCTATGAGTAAGGTGCCTGGCCAGCACACCTCATGGTGGGACTCAAGTTTCCAAAGTATATTGGGGTTTGTGTGAGTTTTTTTGGTCATCGCGGTTAATCGTGTCTAAGGGAATTGAAAAGAGAGTAAGGTCAGTGGTCTTAGTGAGCTCGCAGGGTCTAGAAAGCCTTGTCGAGCTGGGGACACTGTCCTAAAATACTCTCCGTGTCCAATGGCGTGATTGGCGTATGGCCGCCAACCATATGCTCCAATCACCTGCTGACACTAGTTTCCTCCTGCATTGTTTCTCGTCTCTTTGTTTTGGATTCATGGAAATTTGGTTTTTAAGTAAATTTTTTTTGGTCCTGGACAATGTTTTCAAATGAAGTTCTTGAAAAAAAATGAAATGGCGTGTGAGTTTTGAAAAGTGTGGGTTGGATGTTTTGGTTTTGAAAAATGGAAAGGTTTGGTTTTGATCCTTGGCGCTCTCATGGGAAACCACATGCATGAGTGTATACGAAAAGGGAAATGGTTAATGACACGAGCAGATGAGTGCCTCGATGGACATGAGGTGGGTGCCAGTGTGGCATGAGAACATGCATGTGCGAGGCCCATGGGACACCATTGGTGTTTGTGAAACCCACTAGCTTTGCTTGTTTTCAAAATGTTTTGTTAAAGGAAAATTTGGTGTTTTTAAATAACCGGCGATGGTGTGGTGTGTACTTGTATTTTTAAAAGGTTGGGCATGGGGAATTTCGAGCCGAGAATCCTTTTGACTGATTTTTGTATTGAGTTTAAATTCTCATTTGTAAGTTGGTATGCAAGCATGTGGTCAGTAAATTCTTTTGAAGAGTACATCGGGGAGCCCTTGCAGTGGTTTACCCTGCACGTTTGGTGTTTGCTTGTGGTATGTCTTGACCGTTGGACCAGTTTGGTTGGGTCCATAGTTTTCTTTCTTGACTAGTGTATGCCCCCCATAAAGCGTTGAAATGTGATTGAAGTACGACTATGGGTAATTCCCCATTGGTCGGCACTCTGGTTGATCGAATGACTCTCTTTTTGAATTCTAAA
Source organism: Viscum album (assembly GCA_963277665.1). Taxonomy (NCBI): domain Eukaryota; kingdom Viridiplantae; phylum Streptophyta; class Magnoliopsida; order Santalales; family Viscaceae; genus Viscum; species Viscum album. The sequence goes on along the minus strand of CAUJRU010002444.1, from coordinate 58,878 downwards.
ATGGAACCCACCACTCCTTTTTAAAACTAAGTGGATCCTCTCGCAGCGGGATGACAGATGCGAGGGGAGTTGAACATAGTTTTGGTTTCTTTGAGTTGTCTGAGTCATCGGGTATGAAATTTGGCGCCGTTGCGTTTGAAGGTTTCCCCTGGAAACGGCGAAAGGAAATCCAGTGGGGAAGGGTGAAGGAGGTTCATAATTTTCAGTGTTGACCAGTGTCTTGAAGGAATTTTTAGTATTTTCATCGGTTTCAAGGGTCATGTTCGGCAACGTCTTGCAGTGTAAGTTCTATTTGATTGTCAAGGGTGAAGTTTGACCTCATTAATTTGAAAGTTATGTATGGAAATGGTGAAGGAGATTCCAGTGGGGAGAGGTAGAATCAACCTATAGTGGTCAGTGCAGGCCACTATTCTAAATGACCTTTGTTCCTTTGTTTGTTTCGTTTAAGAAAGGGTCTACATTAGGCTAATAGTGTGGCAGACCCAGTCACATGGGGATTCTACGGTCAACTGCAGGAATCACGTGTTGTTTAAGACTCAGTTTGAAGTCCCTCTCCGTATAATGTTCCTCTCAACTGAAATGATCATGTTTAGGTGATGATTTGTGGTGTTGTGTTCTCATCCAGTGTGACAAAGGGTGATGCGCATGCACCATTTAAGCTCTTGTGTTGGTGAATGTTTAGTGTATGATCAGTTGGATGTCGTAATGTGTTGTGGTTGTTGGTGTTTCCTCGATTGTAGTGTGGTTGCATGTGACACCAAAAGGAGATGCTCCGTTCTGGAGTCTTCAATTCCTGACTGCGAGGCAGGAGATGCTTCAAACATCAGGGCTCCAGTCATAGGCCTCGGAGTGAAGCTGGTGCGTGGTCAAGAACCCAGGGATTGTATGAAACCCCAATTTCATTTGTGTCATCGGTGTTGAAAGTGAAAGAAGTTTAAATTGTTTTCAATGGCTGTTCTATTCAAATGAGCCATCTGGTTGCATAAGGTTTTTGTGACTATGTGGAGGAGTGTTCATCTCATGCATTAAAGTCTTAGGGGTCACGTTCCACTGGATGTAATTGCATTAGTGACCTTAAGGGTTTTTCTAAGTAAATTTGTCTCAAATCTGAATAATTCGCATCCAGGAATGTGGAAATACTGGTTTGTCTTGGGTCATGCTTTTGATGCCCCGGTAGCCAGGCCCCTCCCTTCCCTCCCCTTGTGGTGGGGTGTTTGGTCACCATTGAGAATTTTTCTCAAGGTTCTATATCCTCTATTCGTTCTAATGGCGGATAGACCCACAATGGGTCTTGCACAAAGGTCTCTGGAATAAATCGGTGTTGGCCTTTCCTTAATGGTGGGGAGTCCGCCCGGACCTCCCCATGTTGGTTTTCTAGTCTCACCTTGGGAGTTGGTAGGTTCTTAATGGTGGGGAGACCCACATTAGGTCTCACACAAATGTCTCTAGAATGAATCAGTGCTGGACTTTTCTTTAATGGAAGAGAGTTCACTCGAACCTCCCCGTGTTAGTTTTCCAGTCTCGTCTCGAGTGTCAGTGAGTTCCAAATGGTGGGGAGCCCCTCGGGCTTCCCCATGTTGATCTTTTTCTCCTGTTTTTTAATATGGCTTGGTGATAAATGATAAGAGTGTTCCTTGTACATGGTTTGACCTTGTTTTTCACTCCATCTAAATGTTGTGGTTTTCGTTTGATAGTGATTGAGATGTTTTGGCTTGTGAAGTTGGTTTCCGTGGGTGCAAGAGTTCCCTTCCTCGGTCAGTCAACTGGAGGCGTTCTAGCTCTTTGGGGAGGGAGACACATATCAGAAAGTCTTTTTATGGGTTTCTTGATGTTGTCTTTGAGGAACTTTCTTTGAGCACGATGCTTTTTCCGCTTTTCACTTGTTGGTTGTGAATATCCCCTTTAAACTTTAGTGGGGTATCCGTTTCTTCTTTATGTCTCAACCCTAATTGTGGCTTTCCGGGGATGAAAAGCTTTATGGTGGGGAGAATTGTCACACTTGTCTTTTTTATATAATTTATTTTATTGTTTTATTGGGAATCAGGTGGCTCGGGTCAAAGCTTGAATTAAATTTGTTTGAGTTCTTATTTAAAAACGAATGTTTTTCCCTTGGTTGCATCTATCGCACCACGATCGAAGCCGCGCGGCCTCGCCTGGCTCACCGTGCGACCTCACTTAGCTCGCCGCACGGCCTGCCCGATGTTCAAGGAAGATGAGAACTATGCGATGAATAATAAAATGTGAATATAATGAAAATTGAGACCGTGCGGCCTTGGGCGAGGCACGACTCGGGCGAGGCACATTTTTGAAACCGCGCGGCCTTTCCTGATCCACCAGGTGACCTTCCAATGTCCAATTAATTAAATAGAATGACTTGTTGATGAATAAACAAAATTTAGTGATAAAATTTAATGAATTGTTTAACTGATAATAATAATATTATTAATTGAGTGTATTGTTAATTATTATTTAGTATTAATATTATTAACATTAGTGTCAATACTTAAGTTATTTTCTTTATTATTCTTATTACTACTATTATTATTATGTTTAAGTTTACTTTTTTTTGGGTTTTTATTCTTTTTTTTCTTCCTTATTATCTCTTCTTTCCATTTATTTTCTCTTATTTATTTATTTTTTTTTTTTATTTTTCTTCCCTCTTCCTCACTTTCACTCCAACCCGCTGCACCCCACTTTCTTTTCTCCCCTCATCCCGTAGCGCTAAACTCCATCCCCCAAAACCCTATGTGGCGCACCTGTACCCCTTGGCCTCTCACCCTCTTTCTCCCTTCTGCCAATCACCACACCCCCCCCTCTACGGCTGACGGAGGACTCCCCATTCCCTTCCTCCACACTACGCGCTGCAGCCTTCCCTTTGAGCACACCGTCGCAATAACGCCTCCCCCTGCTGTGTGCACAATTTTTTTCTGGAGTTTATTCACCCAAGGTAGGTGGTTCCCCGTCTAATTGTTATCTGATAAATTAATTTGCAATGCTTAATTTTTTTTCACATATTATTTAATTAATTATTGTTGTGTGAAGTTGGTTCTATTTGAAGTCTGAGTTGCATTGAAGTTGTTTATTAAATTGTTCATATTATTGGATGTTTTCTGCTAAGAACTCTATTCGTGACTTTTGAATTGTTCTGTTATATTTTTAAATCGTTCAAGTGATGAGAACTGTTTTTCTGACATGGTGTTGGGTGCATTTGGTCATAAAATTTGTTTTTTCTTGAGTTTAGTGGTTAACCCTAAACGATTTCTTTTAAATTGTTTTATAAGCCTTTATTTTTGGCTTGTTAAATTATGTGGTTTATGAAATTGTGTTCTTCATATGGTTTATGGGTTTTCCATCAAACCTTTTGGTGGTGCAAGTTACACTTTAAAACTTTATTTGAGTGTGTGTGATGTTGGAATGCGTTTGGATTTATATTTTTTTTAGCGGTGTATTAAATTATGACAATGGTGTAAAATGCGTTTGAAAAACGTTTTTTGTGTGTGTCTTATTTCAAAATGTCGTTTATGTGTGTAAGTGGTGGGTGGTTTAATGATAAACGTTTTTTTATTGTGAGGATGGTTTAAGCAAGTACGTCACCTATGCAGATTGAGTTTTGAAAACATTTTTTGTGTGCGTATGGTTTTAAAAGAGGGTTTGAGTGTGAAATAATGATTATGTGTGTGTAAATATCCTGTTTGGATTTTATGAATTAGTGTGACATGTGACATGAACTTGAAATTTATTTGAGCACAAACCGGGAAGACCGAGTAGCTAGGAGGGTAGAATAGACTAGTGGGCTAGTGTTTCGGAGGTGGCTCGACCCGGTTTCACTGGAAGGACTAACGATTGCAACACTAACTAAACATATGCATTTCTGAGGGTCATGGTCTTCTAAGACACGTTTTCTGAGGGTCGTGGCCTTCTAAGCCACGTTTTCTGAGGGTCGTGGACTTCTAAGCCACGTTTCACCGAGACACGAAGATCTAGGGACCCAAGCTAGCTGACACCCATGCGGCCTCTCCAATATTATTGCTCATTGGTTACTTTGCGCCTGTCGGTGTGACATATTGGTTATAAAAAAAATAAGGGTGCGTGTGTTTTAATTTAAGTTGTTCCATTTGAAAATGTTTTCTTAAATTTTGTTTTCTTTTAAACTGTTCATGCTTTTATTTCTTTTCTTTAGTTAGTATTGAAAATGTATTTGTCATTTAATAATTATGCGTGGAACCTTTTATTGGGTGACGTCCTACTGGGCTCTTTTCTCACACCCTACATACACCTTTGGGTGTATGTAGGCCTTGTTCTCTGTGTATTCTTGGTTGAGGCATCATGCTCAGCAACGGTGGTTGGTCGTTGATGGTCATCTCTTGCAGGTTAATGTTTGTGACGTGTGTATGTCGCACCTCTCCTGTTTCTTAGAGGTTTGAGTAAGAGTTTTAGTTTCCGCTGTCATATTTTATTATTATTTTTAGATATTGGTTAAACTTGTAGACTTTAAACATGTTTTCAGTTTAATGGTCTGTTTGGTTGTCGATTCTTAGTTTCATTTTTGTTATCTTGTTAGTGTTTGTGTATAATATTTCAGGTAAAACGTTACCACAGGTTACTCTTGATACCCGGGCACTTGTTCCAGCCTGTGGGGATCGGGAACGCCCTTCGGCCCATGTCGCGGACTAGGTCGGGCACCGGGTCGGATGGTGACCCGGCCTGGTTCGTGACAAAAAATCCCTAACAAAACTTGTCCCAGATATGGAGGAAAAGATAATCAATCCATGTAGAATAGTATACATGAAATGTAGTTGGGTCACACTCCGTGTCCCTTGACCCTAGGTACTGCCCATGTACAACGACCCATATCATTCCAATGGTGTTGTGTAGAAGATGGGTACACGACATGTTGAAGAATTCACATGTTGTGTATTTCCATATGGGGTCCACTAGTGTACTCTGGTCATGTTCCAGTACATAGTGTTAACCTGTGTGTCTCTTCTTGTGTACTGGTACACAAGGTAGTTCATGTACTTGGTCCAGAAGAAGTCATGTGGTGGGGTACACGTTGTGTAGGAAACCCGTGTACTTCACCCCATGTCCATGTATCTCCTAATATACACGCTGAGTCTTTGGGAAGGGGATACATTCTATATGATAGTGTGACATACCTTGTGACATTTAAATAACTCCTAAAACCCTATCCACAACTAAATGGGGTCCGCACACCATGTTACCCCAAGTTACATGCTGTGTTCATTGAGATTTTCTAGAATCCCACGTTCTTCCTCCGTGTGCCTCGGCCGATGATCCAGATCTTGTTATAGTGATTTTTTCTCCTATAAAATACATATAATTGGTCATTTCATCACCCTAACACTGATTATATGTGTTTTAGGCCTTCAATTGGCTCAAAAATTTGTTTATTTTCTTCCTGACAGAAACCACTCAAAAAATGATTTCTTCTGATTCACTCTGATTTGTTCATTTTCGTCACTGAAAAACCTCTATTAGGTCTCCCTAAGGCTGGATCTTTAATTTTGGATCATTTATCCTTGAAACTAAGGTGTAATGATCATTTTTTCATAACCCCATAAAGAATGACGAACCCACATAGAAAACAGGGGATAGAATTTCACATGGAACAAACCAGAGGAATAAACCTCAATTGTTGTTCATTCCAGCCTCAATTTGTTCCCAAAAGAATGATCAAAAATCAAAATCAATATAAAAATAAACCCTATAAATCCCACAATTAAAACCCATCCTTCAAGAATGATCAAACCATAGATCAACTTATTTGTTGCTTCGTCCACATTCATCTTTGAATCTATGAATGGGGAAAATAACATCAAAACAAAATTACCTACCTAGTAATTGGATCGTTCACTATTGAAGACTGATTTCCATTGGTGATATGTTTCAAGAATAACACTCATCAATCATCTATCTGTAATTCCATCATCACCCACCAAGAGAAATCTCTAGTGTTTCTCTCTAGAGCTTCCAGGGAATTTCCTACAATATGCACCTAACCCTGGATCCATTTCTAAAGGCTTTATTAAAAAGAAAAAGAGTAACTATTTCACTACATCTATGAAAAGGTAAAATAAAATAAATTCATAATTTATTTTATTCATTAAAACACTTGAAACTAATTTTTACACCCGAACCATTCCATCTAATGTTAAGCCTCGCCTAGGGTAAAACCACTGCTCTGAACACAATGGTTCCATCATATTTCTGATCCAGGAACCCCTTTATAAGTTATTAAACTTTTTTTCAGGAAAAATTGTGTGCACTTGATAATTAATATTTTAATATTATTCAAACATTTATTCTAGGCACACAGGGCCTCGAAATAACATTTTGTCTCATCAGCAGGTCTCAAAATTAATCTATATAATATTTAAAAATAATACATGGAAAATATAGAACATTACATTCTCCCAACCTTGGGGATTTTTTTCCTCGAAAATCCAAAACAAGGATACTAAAAAATATGAGGGAACTGAGCATGAATTTGAGCCTCCTACTCTCAAGTGATCTCCTAGATATTTCCATGCTACCACTGGACATGAACTAATGGAATTGATCACCCACGAATGATCCTCTCCTACTGATCCTCGATCTCCACTGGGTACTCCAAAAATGTCTCTCCATCTAGAATGTCTTGGTCACCCTAGTAGATGATGTGTAGTGGGTCAAGAACGTACGTCCTTAACTGCAACACATGTAAGACACAATGTACCTGATCTAACTATATAGGTAGAGTTAAGTGGTATGCCAACTCAAAAACTGTACAAAGTATCTGAAAAGGGCCGATAAAACTCAGAGATAATGTGCCATCCCATCCAAATATTTGTAAACCCCATCAAGGTGAAACCCAAAAGAAAACATGGTCTCATTCTTTAAACTCCAAAGGCCTCCACCACCTATCAGCATAAGAATTATGACAGCTCTATGAAGTATTCATCCATTCCTGGATTATCTTATCCTTCTATATAGTAGCTTGCACCAATTCTAGGCCCATGAGTGCCGACTCTCCTAGGTTTGTCCAGAAAAGTGGTGACCTGTAGGGTCACCTGTAAAAAGCCTCAAATGGTGCCATACAAATAAAGGAATGGTAGCTTTTGTTGTACATGAACTCCACCAGTGGTAGGTGATTATCCCAACTACGGAAGAAGTCCAACATGCAAGCTCACAACATGTTCTCTAGAACCTGAATGGTCCACTCCGTCTGGCCATCCATCTGTGGGTGAAATGCTGTTCTCAAGTGTAACTGGGTTTCAAACACCTCCGGCTATCCCTTCCACAATCAGGATGTAAAATGATCATCATGATCTAAAACAATCTTCAATGGAACTCCATGGAGTCGAACTATCTCCTACACGTAGAGGTGTCAAGAGATGACTACTAAACTCTACTCTTGGATAGCTAGGAAGTGGGATGAATTGGTGATTCAGTCAAAAATCACCCAAATGGTATCATATTCCCTAGAAGTACATGGTAAAACCATCATGAAGTCCATAAATATTCCATCCCACTTCCATTATGGAACCTTCAGGGGTTGAGTTAAACCTAATGGAACCTAGTTCTCAACCTTCACTTGCTGACAAGTAAGGCATCGAGAAACAAACTCTACCACTACTTTCCTCATTACCGACCACCAAAGGGGATGTATGAAACTCCCAAAGAACCTCCTCCTGCAACACCACTGGTACTAATGTGAATCCCTTGAAATGAATGACGTGCTACCCACCTTTTGAATATCCATTAGAAGCATGACCTATGGATATTTGGGCACATAGAGTCTCACAGTTGGTATCCCCAAGTTCTGCCTCCCTTACATGATGTAAGATTAGAGAGGAAAAAACCATCGGATGAAGGTAAAATTCCTTATCTCCATCCACTAAGGACAACTATAACAAGGCCAACTACCCTGATGCCCCATTCGACAACTATGAACTAGATCTCTTACTGAGAGCATATTCCACCACATTCCCCTTCCCAGGAGTATACAAAATCTCAAAGTCATAGTCCTGGAGGAACTCTACCCATCTCCTATATCTCAAGTTCAGATCATTCTGAGAGAAGATATACTTGAGACTCTTTTGATCATAGTAGATGATATACTACTTTCTCATCAGGTAGTGTCACCACATCTTCTATGCAAAGACTACCACTACTAACTCAAGATAATGGGTCGTGAAGTTTTTCTCATGTGGTCTCAACTAGGGAGAATCATAGGCAATCACCACTTGCCTCTACATCAAGACACAACCAAGACCGGTCCCTAATGCATCACAGAATGACACCATCTTCTAGAAATCTAAAGATTGGAGCACTCATCGAACTCTATTTCAACTTTTGAAAGTCCTACAAGAACTTCTCAGTCCACGTGAAAGGATTCCCTTTAGATTCAATTATATCATCAGTGATGATACCTTGGAGAAATCAGGTATGAATCACCAATAATAACCTACTATCCCATGGAATCTCCACACCTCTATCACGATCCTAGTTGGCTCCCATGATAACACTACCTCAACCTTGGCTGGGTCCCTAGACACTCCATCTTCTAAGATAACATGTCCCAAAAAGCAGACCTCCTAAATCCAGAAATGGAGATTCTTGAGTTTCCCATAATTCTAGTGCTCTCAGAGTATGTCTAGAACCGTTATTAAGTGTCTCACATGCTCCTCATCAGACACTGAGTACATATGGATATTGTCAATGAATACTACCACGAACTGGTCTAAGTAAACCTGGAATATATAGTTCATGAGTCCCATGAACACTACTGTGGTTTCATCATGACAAATGACATCACCAAGTAATCATTGTGAATGACATCTAAAAGATGTCTTCGGTATATCCTTGTCCTTTACTCACAAATGGTAATATCCTGATTGAAGGTCAACCTTTGAGAACTATTGTGCCCCTCTCAACTGATCAAAGAGGCCACCGATTCTCATTTGTGGATACTTTTTCTTCATGGTCACCTGGTTCAAGTGTCGATAGTCGACACACAACCTCAACCCCCCATATGCCTTTTTGAAAAAAAATTGGGGCCACCTAGGGCGAAACACTGGGTCTCATAAATACCTTCATCTACAATAACTCTAACTACACCCTCATCTTGTGAATCTCTATAGGAGACATCCTATATGCTAGTGTAGATATTGGTGCTGTACCAGGGTGTAAATCAATGTAGAAGTATATCTTCTGTTAGAGAGGTAATCCTGTAACATTTTTGGGGAAAACATACTGGTACTCCACAACCACTGTAGGAAATTAGTAACTCAAAACATATACTACATTGAGGTTAAGGATAGACAACTAATGAGTAATCGTTTGTACCCTCCTATGCATAAGTCCATCCTGTGCTGCCTGGGTTTTCTTTTCACCAAAAAAGGAAAACCTCTCTATATCACTGCAGACACACTGCACCCTTCTCCAAAAATAGTCAATCTGAGCATGGACTATGGAAAACCAATCCATACCAAGAATTATGTTGTAAGGAATCAATGCTGCAACTAAGAGGTTTCAACTGAAACTCTCACCTCCAAGGGTTAAGTCACACCGTCGACACAAATGTGTGATCACTGAGTCTTCTCCAGTAGGTGCCTCTAAGTGTAAGGGTCAAGTCAATGGATCAACTGAAATCTTTAGGTCTAGAGCAAGATATGTGGTGAGAAAGGAATGTCTAGAACCTATGTCTATCAATACTAAAACTAAAGTAGAAAATATAGAGATCAAACCTCAAATCATTCCTGAATCCCATGGGTCATATGTATCAACCAAAACAGCAGTCCCCAACCTCTTCCACATCCTCTACCATTTGAATCTACCTAAACTTATCATTATCTCTACCTTGGTGGTCCATCCACTATATCCCAGTTAGTAGTATGGTGGGTTGGACTATCTCGAGCGAGATTTCCCCTACTGTCACATGAATAGAAGCACCTCTCTCTAGGATAATTGGACCCATCCTATGATCCATAAACTATAGATACTATGTCTTGAGACCTCCTCCTAAAACATCACCCATGTTTGGATCCCTAAGGTTGACATCATCTCCCTTCTGCCGAGGCCTTTGCACCTTCTCATCCACTGTTAAATATCACTGGCTGTATCTACATATCCAAGAAGCTTTTGACCACCAAAACTCGCTCAAGTACTCCAAAATAAGTAGGAATGCATAGAGGGTTGATGCTGGATCGTGTGTCTCTACACAATCCTCGCTCAAAGGTTTGATCCTTGAAGTACTACTCTCTAACCATATCCATCGATTACCTAGAAAGGTTTCAGAACCTTGATGAATAATCATCCACTATCATGCTACCCTACTAAAGCTAAAGAATATCCTAAATACACATAGATCTCAGAGTAACTGGTGAGAACTACTCTCTGAAGATGCACTCGAACTCTGTCCACAAAGGAATCACCTCATCATGAGTCTGGATAGACAAACTTCACCATCACCCTGCTGAACCCTATAGAAGGCTCACTACCAGGACCACCATCTGATCTTCTAGTGTCCTGACTAGATGGAAAACTCAGGTCACCACCTCAAGATAGTCCTCAACTACTTCATGGTAGAGCTTGCCTCATAACCTGACGGGTCTCTATTACTAAAACTCATGAAGCGCGCTCTTCCTGTGCTTGTCATCTATTGGTACAGTGGGTACCACTTTCTTATCCACAGGTGGTGGTATAACTGGTGCACCACCTGGAGGTAACATCTAGTGAACTGATCCTTTTATCAAATCCTCATAACTGAGGGGGTCATCCTCATGATCGAGCTACTGAATCCTAGTTGGTATACATCTCGGGGCGTCTTGTAAGAAAAAAAATATGTACCATGATAAATGAGTATATCTAGAGAGATGAATCAAGAAGGACATGAAACCACAATCCATTCCTTTATGATTCATGTACCATTATTTTCCTAGCAACCAATGTTCTCATGTACTGAGTCAAAAAGTAGGTTATCAGAGTCTTGGTGTATGGATATGTCAACTTCCTCACCAACACTAGAGTCCCTAGACTGAAATCTAAACTTGAATCACATAACACTATTTTCCCAAACAAATATCATAGACTCCTAGTCCCAAAGTAAAATAGACCTCCTATGATACCACTCTCACAATCTTTTATATTGGGGACCTTACAGTGACTCCCCAAGCCCACCTCCAATAGGACAGAGGCCGGTGACTAACACTGAGTAGGCATATCACTATCATGGGAGGCATTGACTATATACATATATACACACACACATCTCCAAGCCCACAAAATGATGAAATGTAAAAAAATAATAAGAATCAAATGTGTGAATACAACTATATCCCAACCAGAGTATGATAGGAAAGTAAAGTACAATAAAGTAAACCGGGCCAAAATGAAAACCTACCATAAGAAGTTTGTAACCACAAGTCCAACCTATAAAAAGAAGGTACTGGTACTACTGTCTGTAGCCATAGGAACACACCTTGCCCTGTTTGATCTCAAAAGGCACTGTTTGGTACTAGACTACCTAGGAATCCATCAAAAAGTCTCTAATTTACACAAGACACACCATGTGTGGGAAGATCCCATATAGGGGTGAGTATAACAATACCCAATAGACACCCCAAAACCAAAAATCAATACACACAAAAAAGATATAGTAAACTATACACAGGTATATGTCTACATCACATATACCAAGAATATCCAAATATACTCAAACTAAGACATGTAGTGTTGAGGTAAGTCACAACCATTGTATAACAGCACTAGGAATTCAGTTCAAAGATTCCACGAAACACTCATCTAAGATAATACTCTTCTGAGTCTGATATCACTGATTATGTCCATCTGAGAAGTACTATTCATTGAGAACTATCATGAGAGAGATACACTGATATATATTAAGAGAAAGATATGATACACATATGAGGATCAAATCTAGGTCCATGGGGTGATAATAACAACTCCATCTGGATTAACCTGCTAAGTAGAGGATAAATGCCCAGTAAAGTTAGTCATGTCAATACTGAATACTCTACCTAGGGAATGAAGAGTGAATAAAGGATCTTGCTTCAGACCTTTTGTGGGATTCCAACAACTCTATCCAGGAAGTCCTGCTGAAGGGATCATACTCATATGAGTAGGAAAAGATATTCCCCAAACCTTAGGAAAATGATCAAGGGAACAAAAAATAATGAAATTTGTCCAAGATACAGAGGAAAAGAAAATTAAGCCATGTAAAAAGGTATACACCGTGTGTAGTAGGGTCACACTCTATTTCCATTGACCCCGGGTACTGACCGTGTATAATGGCATGTGTTATTCCAACTGTGACATGTAGAAGATGGGTACAAGACATGTAGAAGAAGTCACATGCCATGTCATTCCATATAGGGTCCACTCATGTACTCCATCTATGTGCCAATACACAGTGTTTACCTGAATGTCTCTACCCATGTTCCACTATATAGGGTAGTCCATGTACTTTTTCCAGGACAAGTCATGTGGTGGGGTACACACCATGTAGGCAACCCATGTACTCCACCCCATATCTATGTATCTACTGAGATACACGTCGAGTCTCTTGGAAGGGACTACATTCTTTGTGAAATTTAACTAACCCTGGAAATCCTAACCACCCCTCATTGGGGGCCACACACCATGTAACCCTAGGTTACACACCATGTTCATCAGGATTTTCTAGAATCCCATGTTCTTACTCCATGCGCCTCGACCGATGATCCAGATCTCATTTTGGTGATCCGTTCACCTCAAAACTCTAGATCCTAGGTCTTTTCATCATCCTAACATTGAATTGATGTGTTTTAGTCCTTCAATCAGCTAAAAAATCCATTTATTTTCATCCCAATGCAAATATCTCAAAGAACAGTTTCTTTTGATTTGATCTAATTCATTCGTCTCCATCACTTCCACACCTCTGTTAGTTCATCCTGTGGTGGGATCTTAAATTTTAGATCATTTCACCATGAAACTAAGGAGCAAAGGTCATTTTTTTATAACCCCATGAAGAAAGAAGAACACACATATAAAATGGGTTATATAATTTCACATGGAATAAACCCAAGGAACAAACCTCAACCATTGTTCATTCTAAACTCAGTCCATTCCCATAAGAATGATCAAAAATCAAAATCAATATAAAAATTAACCCCATAAATCCCACAATTAATACCCATCCTGTAAGAATGATTAAGCCGTTGATCAACTTGTTTGTTGGTTGGTCCATGTTCATCATTGAATTTAGGAATGGGGAAAATATTATCAAAACAACACAACATACATAGTAATTGGATCATTCTCTATTTAAGATCGATTTACATTAAAAATATCCTTCAATATTTGATCCACGATTCTGTCATCACCCACTGAGAGAAATGTCTAGGGTTTCTCTCCTAATCCTCTAGGGAATTTCCAAGGTTATGAGACTAACCTTGGATGCCTACCTAAAGGATTTATTAAAAAGAAAAAGCATTTCTATGTCAATGAAATAGTAAAATAAAATAAATTCACAATTTATTTTGTTCATTAAAAACACTCAAAACTACTTTTCACAAGAGACCCACACTAGATAATATTAAGTCATGCCTAGGGTAAAGCCACTTATCTAAATGAAACAGTGCCCTAAGATTTATGATCTGGGAAACTGTTTAGAAGTTATTCCACTTTTTTTAGGAAAACTGTATGTGGATGCTAATTAAAATTTTAATATTATTCAAATATTTATTCTGGGCACACCAAGCCTCAGAATCGCACGTCGTCTCAAAACCTGGTCTCAAAATTAATCCATATAATATTTAAAAATAATACATGGAAAATCTAGGATATTACAATCTACCCTATGGTAGAACATATTTTAAAAGTTATTGGATCCTTGTATTTGGATGGAATCACTATTTGTATCAAGTCTGAGACATTCCTTCCAAGGCTAAATCTCTCATTACCCTTTAGTTTTAACCTATAGGTGAAACATTATTTAATAAATTTAGCATAGTAAGGAATTTTTTTAACTATATCCAATAGGGTAATGTTAAATTTTACCTTTTTAAATGTATCCATTATTTATTTATCAATATCATTATCAAAATATTTCTCAGATTTATAGATATTTTGGGGGAAAGGAAGAGGAATGAATATTTTAGTGGAATCCTTAATAATAACATTTTTATCATTTTTGTTTTTTTATTCACTTGAATATTTTGAGGGTTGAGAAAGAGAGTTTCAAGAGGTGGACATACCTATTGTGCAGAATAATTGGAAGAAGAAACTTATTTACCACTAAAAAGTGTGATTTCAAATACATTAACTTTTTTCCTTTGGATTAGAAATATGTTGGGATGGTAGTTTTCTAGAACCTTGCATCTTTATCTCACCTATGTCATTTTACAATTTTACCACATGAGTTCATAGGTATTGAATAGCTAATTTCATGGTCTATTGGATTTGGAGGTACTGGGACTCCATTTTCTTCACTATTTCCTTAAGGATTGTTTCATATTTGGTATGATGAGTATTGTTTTAATATGGTGAAGTATAATAAGGTTGCATACCTTGGCCTTATTGATACCAGTTCTATTTAGGGTTTCTCAAGTTTCCTCCTTGTTAGTAATATGGTTGTTATTTACACTAGGAGTTTATATTTTGCCTAAAGTTATTTTAATTGATGAGAGTGGCTTGCTAAAAAGTATTTCTAGGTAATAATATTGTACATGACTCAAATGAATCCTAAAGTTATGGGCACTGGTAAAAAAAATCAGTGTTATCAGAACAAATACCATAATTCAATGGAATGGGTGAAGAGTGTGAATTACCTTGATCTTGAGATAATTTCCATAGAAGGGTATACATCTCATCAATTTTATTATTTACCTTTTGTTATAGGGATGAATGAATTACCTCATGAACTCCTCATGTGGGGGTAATTTCTCATGTACAAAATTATTGTGAATTTTGAGCAATGTTGGATATTAAGTCATGAATGGTGATAGAAGTTTTATAAACTAGGGAACCATTAGCTATATATCTATCATGCCAATATCCATAAAGAAAAGTCCCTCATAAAAGTATTTAATAAGAAATTGTTCACTAATTTTGTGGTGTGGGAAACTTGAAAAAAGTATTTTGATTGTCTCCCAATATTAATGAAGGGCATCTCTTTGTGATTTTCTAATATTGTAGATTTCTTTACTAATTGAAGAAGTTTGGGAGGAATGGAATAAATTCTATAGAAATAGTTGTTTAGGGTCATTCCAGCCGAGAATTGTGGTAGGTAGATAATATATCTAGTCTTTGGCTACACCATTTAGGGAGAAAGGGAAGAACCTAAACTTAATGAGGTCCTTAGTCACATTTTGGGGTTTCATAGTGAACACATAATGTGAAAACATTTTAGATGTTTGTGAGGGTCATCTACCAGAAGACCATGGAATTTAGGAAGAAGGTGGATAAGGAGTGATCTCATCTCAAAGTTGGATGACTCTTTAGTATATTGGATGTATACAGGTTGGTACTCCACATAAGGGGTGGTCAGTTACTTTAATGTTTTATTATTTTAATCCATATTTTTTTTGTTTTTTAGTTGGTTCACTCATAGATTGTTTTAGGACCACTTGGGGTTCCACAAGGGTATACTCAGTGTTACTTGATTTTCCACTATAGATGACCTAATTTGTGAGTGAAGTGTCTTTTCAATTTTGGGTCAATTGAAAGTAATATTTGTTTTCCAGATATTTTCATGAAATAATTATGTAAATTAGTTTTGGTTTTTATGGTGTTTTAAGAAAATTTGAATAAAAAACTTATGAAAAATGAAGTGAGAAAATAAAATATAATTCTATATTACATAACTAGAGAGATAAAAGTATAAGCGAGAGAGATAGAGAGAAGAAACACACAAAAACAAACAAAAAAAATCACAAACAATCAAAAGGGAAGGGAGAAAGATTAAAATGAGTAATAAAAAAAATTCAAAAATAAATAAATAAAAATAAAAAATGAACTTTGATTTCTGAAATTGACACCAAAATTTGGTCGCGTTATTGAGCACATCAAATTAGAAATTGTTTTCACTAGAATTTATGCAGTTAGTAGGAACCCTAGGTTTTCTCTCGATGGAGCCCTAGATCATTTATTTTAAAATAATGTTTTTATTATAAAAATGAAAGGGGAATTGTATTTTATAAAACTTGGTGTTTCTTGATTTAATAATCCAACATATAAAGGAAAGTAGTAAAACAAAGTTAAATTAATAGATTTTCTTAAGCGTGATCAACCCAGGAAAATCTCAGGATGCTCATCCTTTATCTATTTAGGATATATGGTTTATATATTTTAATCCATAGTTTATAAAACATATAACAAAGTTTTACTATGTTTATACTAGAATACCTATAAGGGTTCTATCAAAAAATGCAAAATGATTCACTGGTTACTACCAATGATTGGGTGATTTGTGTTCGACTTCATAACCAAAACTCATGAAGGAAACACATAAAGAACATGATGTGTCATCCAGGTTTGTATATTATTTCAATGTTTTACCATTAAATGAAATTACATTGCCTTTAAAGTGTTTATGTTAATTAAATATACCAATATGAACCACACAAACATCATAATTACAAGAAAAATAAAAATTGGTGAATGGTGTATGAAACATCACATGAATGGGTAACCCCAAACATGATCATATGAGTTGAGTATGACATACCAATACATTAATAAATTAAAAAATAAGAGATTAGAAAGAAAAATAATATACAATACTGGAATTAAATAGATCATTCAAATATTACAAATAAGAAGCTTAGGATTTACACCACATTCTGACCTGATTGATCAAAAGGAGTTTAGAACTCCATGGAAGGGGGGAAGTTATAGATATTGAATAAACACTTCCCAAAGCCTCAAATATTACTCTATGGTCTAGAAAAACTATAGAATGAGGGATAGGAATGGTTTAATTGGAAAAAACATCAAAAATTTATAAAATAAGTCAAGTGCCTATGGGACTAGGTGACTATTCATGGTATACATTTTCCCTCTAATTTGTCTGGATATTTGACAACCCAAAACGAGTTTAATTGACTTGAAATTAGGTGTAAATTTAGAAATTCAATTTAGATATACAATTTAGATAGGATCAGTCCAATTGGAGGTCTGAGTCCCATGTTATGTCCCTAATAAATAAGGGTGGTCCAATCTATCCCACCTAGAATTTCTGCACATTATGGGAATCTTTTGGGCCTCCAAATTTATGAATAGGGATCTATAGTTTTGTAGAGAATATAAACCACAAAGTTTTTTATTTTTACAACCATTTTATGACCAATTTTATTTAACTAATTATCCACTGTAAATATCTAAGTCCACATGTGTACTTGGGAACTTACGTAGTTTGACATGTTTTTCTTGAATCCCATCATGGGATATCCAAATAACATCCTACTATAATGTTATCATTAAAAAAATTAAAATTTCTCATTTTAAAAATTATAAACAATAATTAATTTAACCAAATTCAAAGTGAAAATTTTTATTATGTTTTTAATTTATTGTAAAAATTCAGTTTAATACAGTGGTATAAGGGTGGAAATGAATAGTGAATTGCTACGTGATCAGTGCTATGTCAGTTATCGAATCCCTCATTTTTTATTACATAACATTTAATTATATGCGATAAAACAGAGGAACTTTTAAAGTTTATTTTATTGGAAATAAGGTAAATAATACATGAAAACATAAAAAAAATTCTAAATCCACTTGGGATACATATTCATGGGTTCACCCTAAGATACTTTTACTACATCTCATATCTTGGGGACATACATCAAAGGAAAAGTGTGAGTATAAAGCCCAGTAAGTGATTAAGTAAGAGATACATATAGCATGTGATCATGGGCCATATCAAAAAAAACATGAGACATAAAAATATGGTATAAACAAGAGGCATATTATAATAATAAAAATATGAATCATAACATATAAATGTGTCTACAACATTTAAATGAGAGATTCATAAGAATATCACCAAGGTGTCGTAAATGAAAATTATCAAGGCTATTAACCAAGGCATCATAAAACATGTCATATCTAGAGATTTAATTATTCACCCTATGAATTAGAGTGCTATTATAGAGAACCATTTATATTTATTAATTAATTTGATCCACATAGATCATAATAAATCATTTCATTAATAACCCATGAAGAATAAAGGGAAGGTTTCTTATCAAAATCATGGTGTACACAAGTTCTTAAAGACATGATCATTAATTTATTTTTAATCCATGAAAAGAAAATGTGGGTTTCATGTATTAAAATACATGAATCAATATTCATGTTTACATATATTTAAATACCCATTGAAAAGAAATATGTTTTGGGTATTCAAATAAAAAGGAAAAGATAATTCACCTTGTAAAAGAGAAAATTGAGAAGTAAATTCTATAACATGATGGGTATAAAACATGGTTTTATAAAAGGGTAAAATGAGGGAGAACAAAAGTACCACATTGATAAAATATTATTATTATAGTAATGGGATAATATAATTTGGGGAAAAATATCTCATTTTGGAAATTAGAAGACACACCACAAAAGGGAACTTGAATGGAAATGAGAAGTGTAGATTTCACTTAACTTTAAGAGTTACTCTTAAGTCTTTAGGATGGAATCTTGAGGCATGAGGAAACCTTGTGGGACTAATTTGGAGGAAATATTACCAGAAATTCATGGAGTATCAATAATTAGTAAAGGTTAATGGTGAAATGGGTGAGTATTTATAAGAAAATTGGAGAAATTGTTTAATAATTTCCAAATATATGTGTTGGAAATCTATGTTGTGGAAAATGAAAAAACATTGTCTTAAACATGGTTTTTACTCATGGTTTTGGATATTTTAGTTTCAATTAATGATATTTTAATCCACCAAAAAATAAGTCCATTTTTAAAAACTCATTTTGGCATGGAAAAATAAATTTTCTATAAAGTAATGTTTTTGAAATTAAATTTTTGATTTTAAACTTTGGAAAGTCACTTATAGGTTTGGAAATTGATTAAAAATATATTAAAATACTATATATTAATAAAATAAATTTTTTTGGTCATTTTTTTGGTTAATTAATTATTAAATCATTATGACATAATTATGTGGTCATAAAACGTATCAAAAAACCAAAACTCTATTTTTACTATTCATAGAAGCATAAATTATTATAGAAAATTATAATAAATTCGCTTTAGCCTAATTTGGATATTATTATTTAAAATATATTTTTTATTTTATCAAAATAATTCTCTAAGAATGATAATTTTAACTTTTAAATTTGAAAATCCATATTTATTGAAAAATAGAAGTTTTTAAGGCATAGTCAAATATCTGATATTGATAAAAAATTTCCCATGACATTATAAAACTATTTTATCATTTATATTTTTATGAGAGTGTTTTAAAATACTATTTTATTAAATAAAATATTATTCATAGTATTTTATTTTATTATAAAAGTGTATATATTTTCTATAAAAATATAATTTTGTTTTATTTGCATCCAAAAATAAATTTATCCAATTAATCTCGAGTAAACATATATTTTATTAATAAAAAATATTATTAATATGAATTTATCAAATAATAATTTTATTAATACAAAGGAATTTACACTTTAAGTAACTAAGACCTAGACATGTAACCCCTTATTACACCTGAATATGCCCTAAGGGTAAGGTGTGCGATGGTGGTAGTTTTATAGGGTGGATCACCTAACATCACCCAAGTGGTAATCTACACTAAATTCAAATTATTACATAGTAGATTTTGTTCAAGCATCACTTGTTGAATCTTGAATTGGGCTTGGTCAATGGAGAACTCCAATGATGATACCACCCTCCCAAGTTCTGACAAATAGGATTCAAACAAAACGACTCTACTGATTGAGGACATCGATTCACCTTTATGAATCAATTATCCGTTGTCATTAGTACTTATAAACACTAATTATAATGGTAATATTTTCAACCATGGGTATAGTTTCCAATTTTTATATTAACCAGCAGTTGTATTTGACTAATGACCATATAATGGTCGAATCCCAATAGTCACATATCCCTTTATACCCTATAAATATTAGTTCATTCTTTCACTCAAAATTCACTACAATTCCACTTACGTTTATATTTTCATTTCTTAAGGTGTTGATTAGTTTAATAATATTTTGTTTTATTTCTATATATTTTTCTACGGGGGAGATGATTCTAGAATATTTGAGTGATCCATATTTTCCCATTTTAGCTATTCCATTTTATATTTTTTTTCCATTTGTAATGTTTTTCATTTTAAATGGTTTCATAGATTACTAATGTAATGATCATTATTAAGGAGATAATTTTTTTTGGTTTTAATTTATTTTATATGTTTATAATATTATATAATATTTAACACACAT
Organism: Viscum album; assembly: GCA_963277665.1. Taxonomy (NCBI): domain Eukaryota; kingdom Viridiplantae; phylum Streptophyta; class Magnoliopsida; order Santalales; family Viscaceae; genus Viscum; species Viscum album. Next base: position 38,413 of record CAUJRU010002444.1, on the reverse strand, counting down.
TTAATTAGGGAAAATATTAATTAAAATGAACTGGGTAGTTACATTCTACCCCCTTAAGAAATTTTATCCTCAAAATTTCAACTCATTATCTCAATTGAGAAAAGGTGAGGGTACTTCTTCCTCATTGTATCCTCTGGTTCCCAGGTTACTTCTTCATATTTATGGTTCCTCCACAAAATCTGGACAAGGTGGGTAGTCTTGTTTCATTTAACTTTGTCTCTACGGTCTAAGATCTCCACTGATTTCTCCTCATAAGAGTGTTCATGTTCTAGTTGTACCACCTCCAAATTTAGTACTTGTTATGGATTAGGTATTTACTTACTCAAGAGAGATTTGTGGAATATATCATAAACTTGAGAAAGATTTGGTGGAAGTGCTAGCTGATAGGCCACTGCTCCTATGTAATCAAGGATTTCAAAGGGTTCAATGTACCTAGGTCTAAGCTTCAATTTATTTCCCAATTGCATGAATCTCTTATCTGATGATACTTGGAGGAAAATTTTTTCCTCAAAATCAAACTCTAAGTCCTTTAGATGGTTGTAATCATAAATCTTCTACAAACTCTGAGCATCCTTTATATGTTTTTATATGACATGAACCTTTTCTGCCATCTCTTTCTCAAGACCAGACCAAAGAAACTTCCTCTCACTAACTTCATCCAAACACGTAGGAGTTCTACATCACATTTCATATAGAGCTTCTTATGGTTCTATTTGAATACTTGAATGTAAAAAATTTTTGTATGAGAACTCAAATAATATAATATTTTGATCCCATCCACCTTTAAATTCCATTGAGCATGTTATAAACATGTCCTTGAGTGTCATAATAGTCCTTTAAGACTGGTTATCATTTTAGGGATGATATACCATACTAAATTTCAATTTAGTATTCAGATAATATTGAATAATTCTCAATAATTTAGATTTGAACCTTGGATAATGATCATAAATGATAGAAAGTGGTACCCCATATAGCCTCACCACTTCCTTTACATATATATCTTCAAATTATTAAAGAATAAATCTTCCTAAATAGCGATGAAATGGGAAATCTTGGTGAGTCAATCCACTATAACCCATATCACATCATTTCCTTTAGATGTTCTTGGGAGACTGGTTATGAAGTCCATAGTGATATTTCCCCCACTTCCATGTTGGTATGGGTAGTGGTTTCAATACCCCTTTAGGAAGTTTTTGCTCCACCTTTACTTTTTAACACACCAATAACCATGCAGTGTAGTCAGAAATATCCCTTTTCATATTATCCCACCAATAACGATCATGAAAGTATCTATTCATTTTGGTGCTTCTAGGTTGTATAGAGAATGTAGATCTATGAGATTTATCCATTGGTTCTTTTTTATATATTGGATATATAAGACACATATCCTTTTATGAAAATATATAACACCTTCTTGATCAATATTAAACTCAGGAAAAGTCCCATTCTTCATAGCCTCTATCTTCTTTTGTATCAAAGGATCTTCTCTTTGGTATCTCTTGATCTTATCTAGTAATTATGGTTGAGAAATCATTTTAGATTGGGTTGTTGAAATACCATCCCTTATGATTCCCATGTCCAACTTTATTAGGTTCTTGATCAATAGATCTCCTTAAATCCTCATAATTTCCAACATAATGGGGTCTTTCCTACTTAACGCATCAATGATTTTTTTTACTTTTCTGGGGTGATAATGAATTAAAATTTCATAATCTTTAAGAAGTTCTAACCATCTCTTTTTCCTCATGTTCAATTCATTTGTGTGAATATATGCTTCAAATTTGGTGGTCTATATATAATTCACATTTATACCCATAAATATATTTCCTCTATATTTTTAGAGAAAAACTTACTGTAGCTAACTCCATGTCATGAGTATTATAATTATGTTCATGAGGTTTTAACTATCGAAATGCATAAGCAATCACCTTGTCATTTTTCATGAGGACACACCCAAGACCTTTTAGAGATGCATCACTATAAAAAACAAAATCTTCTCCTATAGAGGGTAGAGTTAACAAAGGTATAGTAACCAATATATTCTTCAGTTCTTGAAAAAATTCTTCACACTCCTTTTTCTAGATGAACTTAGCCCATTTTTTAGTTAACTTAGTTAGTGGACTACAAATTGATGAATTTTTTTTCACAAACCTCCTATAATATCTTTCTAAACCAAGGAAACTAATAATCTTCATTATTGTTATAATATGAGGCCACTCCTATACATCCTTTGTCTTCACAGGGTCAATTTATATTCCTTTATAGGTTACAATGAGCCCCAAAAATGAAACTTATTATAACCAAAATTTAAATTTTCTGAATTTTAAAAATAGTTTCTCATTCCTCAGAGTTTTAAATATAACCCTTAGATGATCCTCAATATCCTAGAAACCTTTTAAGTATATAAGAACATAATCAATACAAACTACTAAAAATTTATCAAGTTATTATTTAATTACTATATTCATCAAACCCATAAATACAGCGGGAGAATTAGTCATGTATAATGGCATATAAACAAACTCATATTGCCTATATATTTTTTGGAAGGTATTATTTGGAATATATTATTTCTTCAACCTCAATTGATGATACCCAGATCAGAGGTCAATATTGAAGAATAATTGATCCCCATAAATCTACTCAAATAAATCATCAATCCTTAGGAGAGGGTACTTGTTCTTAATCGTGATACCTTTAAGTTCTCTATAATCAATGCATAACCACGTTGATCTATAATTCTTATTTACAAAGAGAACCGATGCTCCCCAAGGAGATACAATTGGTTGGATAAATATATTATCCAAAAGATCTTGATTTTTCATTTAATTCCTCTAGCTCTACATTTTCTATTCAATATGGGGTTTTTGATATCATCTTGGATCCAGGTATGTGTTCAATGGAGAAATATACCTATCTTTCTGGGGGAGTTCCAAGCAACTCTTTAGGAAATACATCAATGTATTCCTAAATAATAGGGATATTCTATATCTTTATACTTTCATTTCATTCTCTTGCTTCACTAATCATCTCCATAAAGAAGGATATGGGAGGTTCTTCTAGACAAATATCAAGTTAGGATATCTCTCCTTTGAAAATGAATGTAGGTTTTCAATTCAAGACTACTAAAATTTACTTTCTTATAAAAATGATTTTAGAATTATAATTTTAGAGATAGTCCATCCCTAGTAAAGTGTTGAATTCGATCATAGTAAGGACTAATAGATTCATGATGAGATTTTACTTTCTACAATTATTACTAAAGTTTCTATACACTGTTGATGCTAGGATAATCCCTCCATGAATATTGACTGATAAATATACTTATAGAAGTTAAATTATTGATTATAAATTTGTTAAAAACATGGATGTAATAAAGGAATGTGTAAAAATATAATCAAATAGAGTACTTTCTATATTTGAGATCACAATAGGTGTACCTTCCACCACATCATTTGGAGCCTATAACTTATCTATCATGATAGAAAATGATCAACCTTTCTCTCTAGCCTATTCTGAGGTTGAGGGTGGTTTCCCTCCATTATCTTATGATTTATAAATTTATTGGAAACGTTTCCAATATATCCACACTTGAGGCATTGAACTTCCAGCTAGGCCTAAACCATCTTCCCTTTGTCATTATTTTTGTGAAGTTGTGGCTTCACCTCACCATGGAAGTTCCATGATATATTCCCATCTATTAAATTTTTTTAGTACTTTACAATCCTAATAAATAAGTTTCCTAAATTATTCTTCCCACATTTTATGCATGTGGGAAGTTAAACTTACTTTCCTCCTCTTCCATTATTGAAATTCTTCCCTAATTTTGTATCCATTGATCTATTATTTTCATTCGATCATGTGACCAATGTGTCTCTCCAAACTCCAATTCAACCTTCATAGAACACCAAACTATCTCTTCATAGATTTCTTAGTCTCAATTTTCTATATTCCTCCATATATGGGGTCTCAGTACAATGAAGAATCTATCAAACTTTACCTCAGGATCCATAAGAATGCTAGAGGTGTATTGAGAACGTATTGTAAAGTTAATCTCATAGCTTCCCAACAATTCATTTTCCTTTCACTTCATCTCTAGGAACTCATTATCCACTTTTGTTCACATCAAACATGAAAAATATTTATTGAAAAAGATTACCCTAAACTCTTACCACTCTATAAAATCAATATCCCTTCTTGGATTTGTGTTATTAATCAATGTTCACCACTGATCATCATCTCCTTCTCAGTGATATACCGTCATGGTGACTTTTTATAGCTATGAACAATGAAGTACAAAAAAGATATTTTTATAGAGCTAATCCATTGTTCAATAATAAATGGGTTGTTATATACACTAAAATTGGGTGGTCATTGAAAAATTATGGACCCAATGGAAAGTTATTCCATTTGAGGTTAATCTAATCTCTCAACTGGATTCAAGCTATTATTCATAACTCAAGATAGTTGATTCATCATACTCATGATGTTTTTTATTCCATCTTCCATCGAAAATCCATCAGTGCATCATATATTTCACTAATAATTAACAAGGTTCCCCATATTTTCATTTATTCTTTTCTAAAATAATAAATACTTAGTGAGAAACATTTTATTTTTAGAAATATTATAATTCTAAATAGATTTTAGGTATTCAAACATCATTCATAAATATGTTATTAATCCCCTCTAATAAAAATTACATTTTTTATATATCATTAATAATAGCTCATAAAAATATTGTGATCAACCAAAAAAATTATCTAGGAGTGTCAAAACAAATGTGATACAAGGCTCTTTGCCATGCACCAGTTCCCAATCAAGTCTAGCTCAATGCGGTGTTTTCAGATGTTACCCCTTGGTACATATCTTACACATCCACTTATATAGTATCCAAACGGGGATGTATTTTATTAGAAACCACTTAATTATTACTTAACAAACTACCAAGATGTTTTTTATATCTATAATTTTCCCTAGGGTTCTTCCTAAAGTTTTCAAGTCCTAATTTTCACAAATAACTAAACCATCCTTTTATACTGAATACATCTTCCCTCTTTTTTATTTCACAACTTTTCATTACATGAGATAAAATTGTGAATATTTGTAAGTTTAGTTTCTTATAAATAAGGTAAATAATACTTGAAAACATAAAAAATTATTTTAAGTCCACTTTGGATACATCTTTATGGGTTAAACCTAAGTTAGTTTTATTGTATCTCATATCCCGAGGACATACATCAAAGGAAAATTGTGATCATGAATCCAAGTAAGGGAATAAGAAAGAGAGACATATAACATGTGACCATGAGACATATCAAAAATAACTTGAGGCATAACAATTAGGAATGAAAAAAGACATATAATAATAATAACATGAATTATAACCTCAAAATATGGTTATAATGTTTAAATGAGACATTCATAAGCATATCACCAAGGTGTCGTAAATAAAAATTACAAAGGTTATTCACCAAGGTATCGTGAAAAATGTCATTTATAGAGATTAAATTATTTACCAAATGAATTAGAGTTATATCAGGGAACACACTTTATATGTATTAATTAATGTGAGTCACATAGATCATAATAAATTATTTCATTAATAACTGATGGAGAAGAAAGAGCAAGTTTCTTATCAAAATCTTGGTGTACAAAAGTGCTTAAAGACATGATCATTACTTCATTTTCAACCCATGAAAATGAAACATGGGTTTCATGTATGTAAATACATTAATAAATAAGTTATTTTTATATATAGTTGAATAACCAATGAAAATAAAAGGGGGTTGGGTATTCAAATAAAAAGTAAAAGATAATTTATCAGGTAAAAGAGAGAAATTTGAGAAGTAAATTCGGCATCATGAAGGGTATAAAACATGGTTTTAGAAAAGGGTAAAATTATAGAGAACAAAGGTACCCCATTTATAAAAGAATATTATTATAGTAATGGGATAATATAATGTGGGAAAAAAGATCTTAGTTTTGAAATTGGAATACATATCACAAAAAAGAACTTAAATGGAAAAGAGAAGTGGAGATTTCCCTTAGCGGCAACCTAGGGTTCTCTTCCTAGGGTTTGCACCACCTCCTCTGCATCGAATTCTATGCACCATCACTCCCACGCGCTGCCGGCTTCGTCTCGCTCGGATCGTGTCCGGCACTCCTCGAGCAACCCGCTGCTTGTCGCCGATGAAGACCCTACGACTCCCCTGAGTGGTGCGGTCTATCTCCCCTGAGCGGAACTGTCTGCAACGACATCGACGACTCCCTCCTGGATCCCACCACCGTGAGGCTGCTGCCGTCGAGCACGACCTTCATCCCTCGGATCCCGTGTGTGGTGGATAGTGTAGTCATCTGGAGGATTCATCCTCGTGTTATCCCCTTGTTCCCTTGTTCCGACATCCTCAGTGTCATCTCTTGAGAGATATGTTGACGAAGACTCATCGGACGTTCATTATTCTTCGATGGGGTGATACCTGTGTGCAACTGGTTATGGTTTCATCTCTTCTCCTCAAAAAGTTTTGGTTGCAGGTTCTCTCAGCCTCTCAGTTCAAAAATCCTATGGTTCTACTTTGGAGTTCTGTCGACGAAGCCTCTACCATTGTCCACCCTCCTTTGTTAGTTCTTCCTGTGGGGATCTGCGTTCTATATTTCTTGCGTTCCTACTCCTTTTTTGTTTTTCCTCATGTGGCTTGCTGCTTTTGGTTTGAATCTACTGTTCATTATCCCTCCTCTTCCCTTATTGCACTGTTCCTCCACGCACGACTCCATACTGGTTAGGCGTTAGGCTTGAAGGTTTCATGGAATTTTGGGATGGTGTTGGTGGTTCTAGTGACGGTGGTCTGATCTTGGGGTTTGCTTCTCAATTTTCTTGTTTGGTTCACACTTAGTCATAAACTGATGTCATGTGTTTTTTGGTGTTTCTGGATGGGATTAGTCATGGACATCATTCTTTGCCTAGCCCATCTATTTCTCATTTTGATGGCATACTGGTTCTCACTTAGCCTCAAAGTGATTTTGTACTTGTGGGTTCTCAATTAGCCAAAAAGTGTTTTCAAAATTAAAAAAAAGGATTTCAGGAGATTTCCCTTACATTGAAGATTTACTCTTATGTCTTGAGGATGGAACCTTGGGAAATTGACGAAACATTTTGGGGACTCATTAGGAGGAGAAATCACCTAAAAATCATGGAGTATTTATTGAGAGTGATGGGAAATGGTTAAATGGGTGGGTATTCATAGGAAAATTGGTGGAATTGTTTAATAATTTCCAAATATAGGTCTTAGAAACTTAGGTTATGGAAAATGAAAAACCATCGTCTTACCCATGGTTTTTTCTCTTGGATTTGGAAAATTGGGTCACATTTAATGATATTTTAATCCAATAGAACCGAAATCCATTTTTAAATACTTCTATTGGCATGGAAAAGTAAATTTTCTACAAAGTAATGTTTTAAAAATTAAATTTTCCATTTTAAACTTTTAAAATTAACTTATAGGTTTGAAAATTGATAAAAATCTATTAAAATACTTTATATTAATAAAATAACATTTTTTGGTCATGTATTATAGTTAATCAATTATTATATCATTATGTCATAATTATGAAGTCATAAAATACACCAAAAACCAAAAACTGTATTTTTTTTATTAATAGAAGATTAAGTATTTTAGAAAATTATCATAAATTCACCCTAGCCTAATTTAGAAATGATGATTTAAAATATAATATTTATTTTATCAAATTAAGTCTCTAAGAATCAGAATTTTAACATCTAAATTAAAAAATCCTTATTTATTGAAAAATAACAAATTTTAAGGCATAATTAAACTTTTGACGCTTATAAAAAATTTCATATGAAATTATAAAATTATTTTATCAAATATATTTATATAAGAGTGTTTTAAAAGAATATTTGATTAAATATAATATTATCTAGAATACCTGAGTTTATTATAAAATTTTATATATTTTCTAGAAAAACGCAATTATGTTTTATTTGCATCCAAAAATAAAATTATCAAATCAATCTTAATTAAAACTATTTCCTATTAATAAAAAATATTATTAAGATTAATCGATGGAATAAAAATTTTATTTATGAAAATGAATTTACACTTTATATAACTAAGTCCAGGACACATAAACCCTTATTACACTCGCATACGCCCTAAGTGTATGGTGTGTGATGGTGGTAGTTTCATAGGGTGGATAGGCTAACATCGACTGAGTGGTAATATCCAATAAATTGAACTTATATCATAGGAGATTTCATTAAAACCTTAATTTTTGAATCTATTCTTGATCTTGTTCAAGGGAGAGGCCCAGTGATGATACCTCTCTCCCACGTTCTAACAAATTGGCTTCAAATAGATTGACTCTTCTATTTGAGGCCATCGATTAACCTTTCTAAATAAACTATCCTTTATCATTACTACTTATAAACTATAATTATAGTGATAAGATTATCAACCAAGGGTATATTTTCTAATATTAATTTTGACCAATGGTCATATTGACCAATGGTCATATTTGAATAGCGGTCATATAATAGTTGAATCCCAACTGTCACATTTCCATTTATACCCTATAAAAACCATATCATTATTTCACTCAAAATTAACTACAATTCTAATTAAGTTTATATTTTCATTTATTAAGAATTTGATTGGTTTTCTAATATTTTGTTTTATTTCTATAATGTTTGTTGTGGGGTAGATGATTCTAGAAGATTGGGGAAATCCATATTTTTCCATTTTATCTATTCTATTTTATATTTATTGTCTAGTTGTAATGTTTTAATTTTTAATTGATTTCATAGATGAATAATGTAATGATAATTATTAATGTGATAAAATTTTCTTGGTTTATATTTATTTTTTACTTGTATAATATTATAAAATATATAACACACATTTATTCAGGAAAAAATTTCAATTAAAAAATGGGTTCATTACATCAGTGATGGAGTATTCAACTCATTTTACCAAGATTCAATATTTTTCACCGACCTTGACTAGTGAAGTGATGAAAACTATGAGACAATTTGAGGATGGGCTTGCGTACTCCATCTGATCACATGTAAATTTATTTTGATTGACCACCATTTTAGAGATAGTTAACCAAACCCTCATCACTGAGTGGAACCCGAGGTAAGCATCCAGTGTGAGTTTGGGTGGTTTAACTTCGAGGTAGAGAGGAGATTCATCTAGTAGAAGGAAATATCATTTTGATACTTCTCATGGGGGAAGAACCACCTAGATGAAATGAACCGATAGTTATTCAGTATGTCACCAGTATGGTAGGGAAATCCATAAGAATACTTAGTGTATGAGGAACCAAATTGAGTGCTAAGATTATGGAAGGATGGGTAACCTTTAGCATTTCTGTTGAACATTATCTCCAGTGCCTAGTGAGAATAGATCTGTACTGATGCCGCATTCAGGCACATGATCTGTTGCCCTACATTAAGTAGGGAACTAGTTTACAATCATTTGATCATATCAACGAGGTGTACATAGACAGGGTAGTCAGACTTCATAGGTATAAATCCAAAAAATAATATCTACTCATGTTAGTCAGGTTATACTCAAGGATACAGATCTATCCATATCTATGCATCACATCCTAATCTTGAGGAGAAAATTCCAGGGCCTTCTACAATTTGAGGTAATGTTCTAGTAGCCTTTACTTTAGTTTATTCCTTCTTTGATCTAGGTGCTTCACACTCCTTCTTATCTAGATCAATTATTTAATGTCTAGGCCTCGAAATAGAATAATTCTGTGGTGTGATAACTCTTGAAACACTGTTAGGGGTTCAATCAGAGTGTATACACCAATGAAAGGATTTCCTTCATGGGGTGGGAAAATATATCAACATATGGAATATTTTTATCCTCAATATTATAGGTTTCTATACCATTATCATGATAGACTGGTTGGTTCTATATCATTCCCATGTTGATTTCAATCTCCATAGGGTGTATTTTATATCATTTGAGGGTCGTACCTATGTTTATAAGGGTTAATGGGATGTCTAGGAGAATCAAACTAGAACTGAGCATTGTGGGCTAGGTGGAATGACAACCCAGATGGATAGTCTCTTTATGAGCGATCAGGGAACACAACATATGGAATTCCCTTATATGGTAGATTGTTTTAGGGACATTTTCCCTAATGACTTTTCTAGATTACATCATGTGAGAGAGGTGGATTTCACCATTTTTCTTATTCCAGGGGAAGCACTAGTGTCCATTCCTCTTTAAAGGACGACACCTAAAGAGATCCTTGAACTTAAAAATAAAATAGAGTACTTAGAAGTTATGAGTTTTATACAACCTAATACTTTTCAATGGGGTTCACCAATCCTTTTTTCCAAGAAGGAAGATTGTAACCTCATATTATGTGTGGATTACTATTGATTGAACCATATTACGATTAAGAACTGATATCCACTACCTCACATAAACAACCTTTTCAAACATCTCTTATGAGTGATGACTTTATACAATATAGATTTAAGGTCAAACTACCATAAGGTGCATGTGAGATCATCATACATACCATGTAGGAAAATTTAGAATAGATTTGGACTGTAAAAGTATTTGGTAATTTTTTTGGCCTTTTGAACAAGACAATAGTTTTCATGGATCTAATGAATCAAGTTTTTCACTCATATCTAGATTCATTTTTGGAGGTCTTCATGGATGATATATTTTTGTATTATCATGCTATACATGACCATGCCAAATATATTGAGATCATGCTGAATACACTAGAATAGAATTAGATGTATGCAAATCTCACTAAATGAAACTTTTTTATTGATAAGGTTCGGTTCCTAGGTCATATCATCTTATAGGAATGAGTTTTTATTGACCTAGAGTAGGTGAGATATGTAGTTTCCTGGGAGAATCCCCAGAATGTATTTTATATACGCAGTTTCTTGGGGATGGATGCCTATTAGAGGATTTAACTCAAGAATTATCATGATAATACACACCTATCATAGGATTGAATAAGAAGGGTGTGAATTTATTATGGACCAAAGCATGTGAATTATTTTTTTCAGGAGTTGAAATAGAGTATAAATTTAGTATCAATCCAAATTCTACTAGATATGGGAAAAATCTATATAGTTTATTGTAATTCTTTAGGAATTGGCCTAAGAGTAGTTCTGATGTATGAATATCTAGTTATATCATTCATGTCTTTCCAGTTGAGACCTCATGAGTAGAATTACCCTAGACACAACCACAATATAGTAGTTTTGGTTCATGATTTATGCTGTTGGAGGCACTATCTATTGGGATAACAATTCCTCATTTACACAGACCATAAAGGTATCAAAAACATTTCCACATTACAGGATTTGAATCTTGGTAAATGTAGGTGGGTGGAATGCCTATAGGAATTTGAATTTGAGCTCGATTATATGCTTGTAAAGGGTAATGCTATAGCTGACTCCCTGAGTCAGAAGACTCAGACACATGTCATCCAAGAGGTCAGTTTTGAGTGGTAGTTGATGAACCAATTTTATAAGATTCACCTAGAGGTTTAGGAATATCATAGGAAGCCTATTTTAGTAGCTTTGGTTATGGAATACTCCCTTATAGAGAGGGTGAAGATGTAACAACTTTCAAATCCTGGGGGCTTAGTCCCGTGGGAGAGTGTCTCAGATGAGGACCAATCAACTGGTTGAGTTATCTATGAAGAAAATATTCTACACTTTCATTGGTGTGTGTAGGTCTCTTCAGACATAAATGAAGAGTTGATGTGAGAATCTCATGCTTACATTTGGGAAGTGCACCCTGATATTACCAAGATGTACTGGCACATTGTATTTAATATTGGTGTCCATGTATAAAGAGGTAGATTACAGGTTTTATCACATAGTGTTCCACATGTTAGCAGGTGAAGGTGGAGCACTAATGGCCTACAAGATTTGTATAGCCTTTTTCTAATCTAAAATAGAAATGGGATGAAATAAATATGATTTTTCATGGGTTTTTCAAGATACCCTTGAGGTACTGACACATTATGGGTGATCATTGAAAGGTTAACCAAGATCACACACGTTTTACCTATCTGAGATCCCTTATCAGTTGATGAGATCAGGAGGATTTATATTTAAAAGATTATATGATTTCATGGTGTTACCCATTATATAATATAATACAATGATTCCCTATTTACATAAAAGTTATAGAAAGGTTTTTAAAAAATAATAGAGTTCACAGGTGCTTTCGAGTACAACATATCACCCTTAGACTGACGGGATGTCTGATTGGATGATACATGTACTTAGGGGAATTCTCTAAGCATGTGTCCTTGATTTTATAGGTTCATGGGAAAATATATACTTCTTATTGGGTTTCCCTAAAATAAAATCTTTCAGGAAACTATTCATATGGCTCCTTATGAGGCCCTTTATGGTAGGACATTTTTTTCACCCACGTGATGGTTAGAGGAAGGAGATGCAGTGCTACTCGAACCTCATCTTATTTGTGATACTTTAGAGTAGGTATATATGATTCATAAGCATATGGATACAACTCATTCCAAGCATAATTCTTCTATCGATCTTCTCTGTCGATCTCTAGTGTTTGGGGTGGGACATCAACTCTTTCTACGAATCTATCCTAGATAGGGTCATAAAAGTATTAATAGATAGGGAAATATATCACATCATTATGTAGGGACTTTTTAGATTGTGGAGAGATTTGGGTTGGTAGACTATCAGTTGGATTTACCTCGAAGGTACCGGTCCATGCACGACTTCTTCCATTTACCACAGCTTCACCATTATCATTATGACCTATCACATTCATTTAATCTTGAGGATATTTATCTCGATATAGATGCATCATTTGAGAAGCATCCTATATATATCGTTGATCAGAGTATAAAGGCTCTAAAAGGATGGCTAGTTTCTCTAGTATGGGTGATATGTAAGCATGGTCGTGTGTAGGATGAGACCTAGGAGAAAGAGAATGATGTACATGCTCAGTGGCTGAAAATTTTCTCAAATGATGTTTTAACACCCTCAGAAGGGAAACTCGAGGAATATTTTTTAAAATATGGTATGTTGTAACATCCTATATTTTTAGATAGGTACATATTTCTTTAAGTTTCAATTTAACCCTCAATAAGTTTGTATTTTTAATTAATCCCCAACAACCACTCCTTGAGGCTGGTCAATTTTGTTTTTGGAATGGAGGGAAGTAGGGGATGGAGGCTGGCTGTAGAACAAGTACACAACATGAATTAAATTAATGATGTGTATTTAATATACATGATGTGAATCACTCTTCCTAGGACCCATGAATTTTTACAAGGTGTGAATTCAGTACACACTATGAATTTAATACACACCATGAATTCAATTCATGATGCGTAATGTTTTGGACAAACCCTATGCACGATGTGAATTCATTTTTCTGGGGGGGGGACTCAAGATTTTCATGGCATGTAAAATATACACTCTAAAGACCTGGAAATCCTGTGTATTTTTTTAATACATGTGATTTTTATGATTCTGCAAAAACTGACGGCGCTTGATTCTAAGGCCTGGTGTGCCTGAAATCAATTTCTGAAAAAAAAATTGGGTACGTTCAGTAAACATACGAGTGGGTTTTTATAACTTTTGAACCGGTGCTCGGAATTGAAATCTGAGAGCACAATTGAACTCGAAGTGTCGGTATTATCTTAAGAATACTTTCACTTCAACGATAGTGAGTCGAAGATAAAAGTTAGTTTTTGGGTTATCATGTGAAGTAATAAAATAAAGTAAGCTCACTTTATTTTATTTTTAACCACCATGTGGAGGTTGGGTGGTTAAAACCTCAACATGGGAGTTGGAGGTGGGACCACCACACCTTAACCTCCCTTGGGAGGTTATGGTGGTGGGTCCCACCCAAGCATAACCTCCCGTGAGAGGTTATGATGTAGGGACCACACGAGGCTTAACCCCCCAATTAATGGGGAGGGAGAGGAAACCTCTCAAACCCCTCAATTAATTTTATGTGTCGACGTAAAATTAATTGTTTTCAAATTAATTTTATGTGTCAACGTAAAATTAATTTCTTTCAATTTAAATTTATGTGTCAACGTAAAATTAAATTCTTCTAATTAATTTTATGTGTCAGCATAAAATTAATTACTGTCAATTAATTTTATGTGTAAACATAAAATTAAATATTATCAATTGTTTTGATATTTTCTATTTCTTTTCCTTCGTGGTGGAATTGGGGAAAGGCTTGGCTGTAGAGAATTGGGAGGAGCTCTGGGAGAATGCTTCCTCCACGAAGAACACTTCCTCCATGAAGAACGCTTTCTCCATGAAGAACGCTCCATCGATGAAGAACGTCAACCTCGACTTCGAATTCCTTTCTCGGAGCTTCCTTCGACATAAGACATGTTTATCTTCAACGAATCGACATCCGCTTTCTCGCGCCAATGTCGACGAACAATGAACGAGGTAGGGGTTTATTACTTGATGATGTTATAACTTTTATTACCTTCTTGATCGGATAGAAATGGATTGTTGTGGACGTGTTATTGATCAACTGCTTATCTTGTAGAGCCAATTGATACCTCCCTAAACGTGGAGGATGCGGGCCAACCTAACATGGCCCAACATCCTCCATGGACTCTTCTTTCTTGTGGTTTTATTCGAAGCGACAACAAGGTGACGAAGGTGGAAATGACAAAGGCCATGCTACCCATGGCCTCTGCGAACAAGTGTTCCTGGCTGAACACCACTGACCGCCGACCCTTCTGCCCGCGGCCTACCGGTGCCCCACACGCCCAGCCTGTGCACCCTGCCTGCGCCTGCCCGCGACCTACCCACGGCCTGTCGGTGCCCCGCGTACCTGCCCGCGGCCTACCAGCGCCTTGTGTGCTTGCCCACAGTCTTCCCACGGCCTTCCGGCACCCCACGTTCCCTGCACGCACCTGCCCACAGCCTCCCGGTGCCCAGCCCGCGCCCCGCGCGGCCTCCTGCACGGCCTACCCAGCGCCCCGCCGGCCTGCCCAGTGCCCAGTCCGTTTCTCCCACACCCTAGCCTGCGCCCTGTGCGGCCTGCCCACACCCTTCCCAGCACCCGGACGACCTGCCCCACGCCCCGTACGGCCTGCCCGTGCCCTACCCGGCACCCTGCCCGCCTGCCCGCGCCCCGGGCAGCCTCCCGGTTCCCTGCCCGGCGCCCCACCAGCCTGCCCGTGCCCCACACGTCCTCCCGGCGCCCGACCGGCGCCCTGTTGACCTCTCGGGCTAAGTCTCCTGAGCTACGACCCTCGCGGCGCAGGCCGAACTGGCCCCGACCTCCGGGCCGAACCGCCCTCACAGTCCGCTGGGCTGGGCCCAGCCGACCGGGCCAAACCTAATGAGCTGACCCACCCAATGGGCCGGGTCAGACCCAATGGGTTTGATCGAGTCTACCAAGACTAGGTCAGCCTAGTCTGGGTTAGGCCGAGTCAGTCCAACTGGGTCGGACCGGGCCCAGGCCCATTACCAACCCTTTACTTCATTTGTCCATATCTTTGGCACCGGTCGACCGTTTGACAAACCGTCAACAAAGTTGGTATTCTTGGAGCATGATTGTCTCTTTGAGTTCACCCCACTGGAGTTCAGGGTAATGTTGAGATACGGTTAGGTTGGATCGTACACGAATCCAACTAGGCCCCCGGGACTAAAAAGCTAATAACTCACAGACCGGGTGTCTGATTGACGTGTCGTCTGTTGCATTGAGACCCCTATGACGAGACCGACCTTTTAGATACTTCTTCAGGGTACTTGGTGGCACTTTACATGCCGAAACTTTGCTTGAGAAGTGGACCCTCCCAGAATCAAGCATGCTTTGTGGAAATATTGTGGCTGGCTGTGCACTGACGACTGTTCCTGGATCATGTGTTGGTCTGACAGTTCTTACTAATGTTCCTGGATCATGTGTTGGTCTGACAGAATTTCTAGTATTGGATCATGTGTTGGTCCTACAGCTCTAAAGACTGTTCCTAGATCATGTTTTGGTCCGACAGCTTTGACTTCTGTTCTTGGATCATGTGTTGGTTCGACAGAATAGCTGGCCCGGGATCATGTGTTGGTCCGATAGCTCTGATTATTCAGTGGCTATATCTGATCATCTCTATCTCTCTACATAAGTTGTATACCTGTGTGAGTTGAGTCAGTAACTATTGTTTTTCCTCGTGATTGAGATGGATTACTTGATAACTTAGGTATATGTATGGGCATATACCTAAGTGGGGTTATCTGTTGATTTCAGGCATTGTGGTTTATCCTTGTTGGATTTTGTGATACCTTGAGGGTCTCAGGGTCCCTACTGAGTATCGTTATACTCACCCCTGCATGGGCTATGCCAACACCTCGTTGTGTTGGATGAATATGACGGACAACACTGACTGAGGCTGAGTAGCAGGACTGGATGGTACCCCGGGGTGGACCTTACGATGAGTCGGTACACGGAGGTGACCAATGGACGTGGAGTGCTGAGGAGGTCATCTATACCTACCCTTCAGGTAGGAACCCCAGAGAATGACCCAGTAGCTACTTTTCTTTTTCATTTTTACTTGTTTTTCAGTTGTACTTACACTTTCCATTTGGAATTGTATTTCTGGCCCCTTTACTTTTTAGCACTCTTATGTATACTTACTTAGCGTTTACTTTTAGTTCATACTCTATTGTGTGTGTGTTTTCAGTTTATAAAGGTAATTCCTTCCCAGTTTTAGGGTTTTACACCTTTGGTGCTAGTCGCCAGCCCCTAGCCTATGGAAGGTGGGCTTCGGGTAGTCACCACCTGGGCCCCGGGGGACGGGTCGTGACAAATTGGTATCAAAGGACTTGGTTCTACCGCAGAACTTAGGACTCTGATCTTTCTTTTCTGTGAAGCAATAGTGTTAATGGTATTGAGTGTGTTTTCCAGTTCAAGGAGTCCAGTGTTAGTGTAGCGGCCGACGTATCCATACACCAGGACCCTGACTTCTGATTTCCGACCCAGTGCACGAAAACACTGATTGCGTGTGTGTTTTCAAGAGTTTTCTTTGTGATATTTTGAGTCATCTCACCAGGTATAAATTATTAACCATGGAACACCTGTTTCTTTTCAGGATGCGTCCACACAGATAGCCAGCCAGGGTTCCGAGTGTTGTATGAGATCACAGCCCACCGAGCGACGAGGCCTCAGTGCATGACCCTATCATAGCGGAGGCACTAGTGGTACCACTACCTGTTGCTCCACTGATGCCACTAGCCCCAACAGTAGAGAGTTAACACCTCATGAGCGCATTGCACAAGTTCCAGCGCCGGAGGCCACTTAGTTTCAAGGGCGAGATAGACTCACAGGCAGCTGAGGATTGGCTGGAGGCTGTGGTGAGAGTCTTTAGACTGGTAGGGACACCATCCGACCTTATGGTGATCCTTGCCGCGAGTCTCCTTTAGGAAGGAGAAGGCAGATGGTGGATCCTGATGCTCCAGGTTCATGACGAGGTGAAACTACTCTAGATGGACTTCGAGAGCCTGTTTCAGACAGAGTTTGTCCTAACCACCCTACGTGCGGTGCAGATACAGGAGCTACTTCATCTGCGGTAGGGCAGCATGACAGTGACACAATACTCAGTGAGGTTCACCAACCTTTCACGTTACTCCACAGATATGGTGAGGGACCCATTATTTTGGTCATGGACCTTCGAACAGGGGATTAGGTGAGATATCATGGCTTCGATGATCTCTCTCAGCATCCCGATGTAGGAAGGAGTGTTAGAGTGAGCCCTCTTAGTGGGGAGCTTCCTTGCTGAGTAGTCACTAGCAGAAAGACCCATCACTAGTCAACATGCAGCAGAGTCTTCTATAGCTAGTAGTATAGAGATGTCATATAGGTCCAAGCGGACCAGTCCATACAGTGGATGACCTCAGGACACATGTTCAGTTGTGCGGGGAACACAAGACATAACTAGTCATGCTAGAAGTGGGCAATGCTACTCTTGCGGTGGGCAGGGTCACATGGCTCGTGACTGTCCGACCCACTGTATCGATGATTAAAAGCCCATTTAGGGACCTCCCAGGCAGAGGAAGAGGTTCAATCGAGCCATACCGTAGGTAGAAGGCGGACGTGGAAGAGGATATGGCCATGCAACTGGTGGTGGATGATGATTTGAGGTGTTACAGCCACCACCACCAGGAGGTCTACCCCAACTGCAGGGAGCAGGTGGACAGGGGAGAGCTCAACTCTAGGCAGCTGAGGCATATGAACATGGCACTCCGGAGATGATTCGAGGTACGATCTGTGTCTACTCCACCTTATCTTCAGTTCTTATAAACACAGGTGACAATCACTCTTTCATTGCCACTGCCCTCGTTCAGAGCTCAGAGATTTCAACGGTGTCATTGGATTTATCATTACGGATAAAGACTCCTATGGGAGAAGACTCAATGATTACACACTGGTTCCAAAAGTGTGAGCTTACTCTAGGAGGTGAGATATTCGGTTGAGATCTCCTTGTAGCGACGTCGAGGCCTTATGGCGTTATCTTGGGTATGGACTGATTATCTTCATTTCATGATCAGATCGACTGTATTAGGTGAAAAGTGTGGTGTTTCCGCATATATGGGACTAGGTTCACCTTCAACAGTGAGAAGGGAGCCTTTAAAGCACATGACAGACTTACTCGGAGGAGGGTGCAGCCGATCACTCATAAGTTGGCATGTCTTACCCTCATAGTAGTTGATGTGGAGAGTCCAAGCTATCCTATAGCGGTGGACCAGTATGCAGATGTATTCCCTAAAAATGTTTCAGAACTACCTCCTCAAAGAGAGGTGGACTTCTACATTGACCTATACCCCGGGACGACATCGATATCTACACCAGCATATCGGATGGCTCCTGCTGAGCTTTGAGAGCTACGGGTACAACTATAGGAATTTCAGGGGAAGGGATTCATCCGGCCTAGTGTTTCTCCCTGGGTAGCCCCAATTTTGTTCACTAAGAAGGAGGATGAGAGCTTGAGGATCTGTGTTGACTACCATATCCTGAATCATGTGACCATGAAGAACAAGTACCCACTCCCAAGGATCGACGACCTATTTGATCAGCTGAAGGGAGCACGTTGGTTCTCAAAGATAGACCTCAGATCAGGCTATCATCAGCTCAGAGTTCGAGATGAGGATTTGTAGAAGACGACCTTATGATGTTGGTATGACCACTACGAGTTCTTGGTTATTCCCTTCAGCATAACCAACGATCCAGTATTGTTCATTGGTATCATGAATAGGATCTTCCAGCCATACCTCGAACGATTTGTCGTAGTCTTCATCGATGACATACTGATCTACTCGTCTACTGAGGAGGAGCATGCTTACCATTTGTAGGTAGCACTGGACACACTCTGAGAGCACCAGCTTTATGGTAAGCTCTCAAAGTGCCAGTTTGGATCGGAGAGGTTCACTTTCTGGATCATGTCATCTTGGAGGCTGGAGTTGCAGTGGATCCAGTAAATATTGAAGTGGTACTTGCTTGGGAGCCACCCAGGAGTGTGACAGAGGTACGAAGTTTCCTGGGTTTGGCTGGATACTACCAGAGGTTTGTACTAGACTTCTTTAGAGTTGCAGCACCACTATCAGCCTTGAAGAAGAAGGGGAAACCCTTCGTATGTTCGGAGATATTCCAATAGAGCTTTCAAGAGATGAGGTAGAGGCTTACTAGTGCCACATATTGAGGATTCCAGAGGAAGGCGTAGGGTACGTAGTCTACTACGACGCATTAGGGACCAGACTTGGGTGTGTCCTGATGTAGGAGCGAGCAGTGATCTCTTATGGTTCTCGTCAGCTAAGACAACATGAGCAGAACTACACTACCGATGACCTGGAGTTAGTAGTAGTGGTCTTCACATTGAAGATGCGGCGACAATATCTGATGGGTGAATGTTTTACCGTGTACTCTGATCACAAGAGTCTCAGGTATATCTTTTTTTAGAAGGACCTGAATCTGAGATAGCACCGATGGCTTGAGTTCCTCCAGGACAATGACTTTGAGATAGTCTATACTCCTGGGAAGGGGAATGTTGTTGCTGATGCACTTAGTAGGAAGTCTGGTATACAACTTCTAGGAGAGGCAAAAAAGTAGCTGGATGATTTGCAGGTATCCTTTGTGGATAGAGATGAAGCAGTCTTTCTACAGTCTCTTATAATCACTCCCCCACTCCTTTAGCGAGTTAGGGAAGCACAACATGGGGATGCTGACAGCGAGACACAACGTGCTCAGATATCCACAGGGCAGGCACCTGATGGATTTTCATAAGGTGGGGAGCACGTCATCCTCTTAAAAGGACGTACTATGGTACCTGTGTCACTTCAGGAGGAAGTGTTGAGGGTGTTTCATACATCCCCTTTAGCGGTACATCCAGGAGTGGAGAAGATGTATCAGGACCTCAGATGATAGCACTGGTGGCTAGGTATGAAGAAGGTGGTAGTGGAGTTTTTCTCTCAATGCCTCACTTGTCAGCAAGTGAAGGCAGAGAAATAGGTACCAGCAGGCTTTGTTCAGCCATTAGAGGTCCCAGAGTGGAAGTCGTATGGGATATCCATGGATTTCATGACAGGTTTTCCACACACATCCATGGGTCACGACTCGATTTGGGTGATCGTCGACTGACTCACCAAGTCGGCCCACTTCCTATCGATCAGAGATCAGGGTTCAATAGAGAGCTTGGGATGCCTATATGTGTGGGAGATTATGTGTTTTCATGGAATACATTTGACGATTTTATCCGATCGTGACACATGATTTACTTCCCAGATATGGAAGGGGTACACGAGGCTTTCAGGAAACAACTTTGTCTGAGAACCACCTTCCATCCTTAGACAAATGGTTAGACCGAGTGGACCATTCAGACCCTCGAGGACATGCTACGTGCTTGTGTCCTCGACTTCGGTCATATCTGGGAGGACCAATTACTTTTTTTGGAGTTTTCATACAACCACAACTATGACTCCACCATAGGGATGACGCCTTTTGAGGCATTTTAGGAGCGACCTTGCAGATCACCCTTGTGCTGGACAGACCCTAGGGAGTCAGCACTGGTGGGACCAAAGATGCTATGAGCTACTGTGGATAAGGTACAGATCATCCAGAAGCGGATGAAGACTTCACAAAGTAGGTATAAGTCGTATGCTGAAAGGAGACGGAGGCCTCTGGAGTTCAAGGATAGCGACCACGTCTTTCTACGGGTCTCACCTCGACGAGGCCTACAGATATTTGGCCGAGGTGGCAATCTATCTCTGAGATTCATCGGACCTTTCTAGGTCCATAGTAAAGTAGGTGAGGTGGCTTACCACTTGGCTCTTCCACCTCAGTTACACTGGGTTCACAACGTCTTCCATGTATCCCATCTGAGGAGATACGTGCATGACCCTTCTCGCATCATCGATCATGGAGAGCTGGACGTTGACGATGGGGAAACATTCACGAAGGTTCTAGTGGAGATTGAGGATCGACAAGAGCAGGTCCTACGCGGATGTTCGATACCTCTGGTGCACGTTCACTGGTGGCACGAGAACCTCCAGGAGAGCAAATGTGAGCGGGAGGCTCTATTGCGTGCTCAGTACCCCCATTTGTTCTCATAGATCAAGTTGTAGCTTATGGGGACGTAAAGCCATGAGGTGGGGAGAATGTAAAGACCTGGAAATCATGTGGAATTTTTTTAATACATGGGATTTTTATGAGTCTGTGAAAACTAACGGTGCTTGATTACGAGGCCCGGTGTGCCCAGAATCAATTTCTGATGTTTTTTTTCAGGTACGTTCAGTAAACGTACGAGCGGGTTTTTATAAATTTTGAACCGGTGCTCGGAATTGAAATCCGAGAGCACCGTTGAACTCGCATCACCAATATTCTCTTAATAAGACTTTCACTTTGATGGTAGTGAGTCGAGGATAAAAGTTAGTTTTTGGGTTTTTGTGTGAAGTAATAAAATAAAGTAAGCTCAATTTATTTTATTTTTAACTACCATGTGGAGGTTGGGTGGTTAAAACCTCCACATGGGAGTTGGAGGTGGGACCACCACACCTTAACCTCCCTTGGGAGGTTATGGTGGTGGGGCCCACCCGAGCATGACCTCCCGTGAGAGGTTATGACATGGGGACCACTTGAGGCTTAACCCCCCAATTAATGGGGAGGGAGAGGAAACCTCTTAAACCCCTCAACTAAATTTATGTGTCGACGTAAAATTAATTGATTTCAAATTAATTTTATGCGTCAACGTAAAATTAATTGGTTTCAATTTAATTATATGTGTCAACGTAAAATTAAATTCTTCTAATTAATTTTATGTGTCAACATAAAAATAAAGATATCAATTAATTTTATGTGTCAACATAAAATTAAATCATATCAATTGTTTTGATATTGGCTATTTCTTTTCCTTCGTGGTGGAATTGGGGAAAGGCTTGGCTTTAGAGAATTGGGAGGAGCTCTGGGAGAACGCTTCCTCCATGAAGAACGCTTCCTCCATGAAGAACGCTCCACCGACGAAGAACGTCGACCTCGACTTCAACTTCCTTTCTCAGATCTTCCTTCAAAGTAGGATGTGTTCATCTTCAACGAATCGACGTCCGCTTTCTCGTGCCAACGTTGACGAACAACGAACGAGGTAGGGGGTTTATTACTTGATGATGTCATAACTTTTCTTACCTTCTTCATCGGATAGAAAGGGATTGTTGTGGATGTGTTATTGATCAACTTCTTATCTTGTTAATCTAATTGATACCTCCCTAAATGCGGAGGATACGGGCCAAACTAACATGGCCCGACATCCTCCGTCGATTCTTCATTCTTGTGGTGTTCTTCAAAGCGGCAACGAGGAGACGAAGGAGGCAACAAAAAAGGTTGATCTACCCATGGCCTCCACTAACCGGTGTTCCCGGCCAAATACCATCGACCACCGGACCATCTGCTCGTGGCCTACCAACACCCCGTGTGCCCTACCCGCATGCCCTACCTGCGCCTACCCGTGGCCTGCCGGTGCCCTGCGCTCCTGCCTGTGGCCTGCCCGCGGCCTACCGCCACCCCCTGCGCCTGCCCTCGGCCTGCCCGCGGCCTACTGGCACCCCGCACGCCTACCCGCGGTCTGCCCGCGGCCTCCTGGCACCCTGTGCGCCCTGCCCGCGACTGCCCGCGGCCTTCCGGTGCCCGGCCCGCGCCCCACGCGGCCTCCCGCACACCCTGCTCGGTGCCCCACCGCCCTGCCCAGTGCCCAATCAGTCTGCCCAGCGCCTTACCGGCCTGCCCGGCACCCCACGTGGCCTACCCACGCCCTGCCCAATGCCCTACCGGCCTACCGCGCACCCCATGCGGCCTGCCCGCGCCCTACCCGTCACCCTGTCGGCCTGCCTGCGCCCCGCGTGGCCTCTCGGCACCCTGCCCGGTGCCCCACCGGTCTTCTCGTGCCCCGCGCGGCCTCCCGACACCCTGCCAACGCCCTTCCGACCTCCCAGCCCGAGTCGCCCGAGCCACGCCCCTCGCGGCGCTGGCCAAACCGGCCCCGACCTCCGGGCCGTACCACCCTCACAGTCCGCTGGGTTGGGCCCAGAGGACCGGGCTGAACCTAACGGGCTGAACGGGTCGACCCAGACCGGGTTGGCCCAATCTGGGTTAGGCTGAGTCGGTCCGACCGAGTTGGACCGGGCTTAGGCCCTTTACCAACCCTTTACTTCCTTCGGCCATATCTTTGGCACCAGTCGACCGTTTGACGAACCGTCAGTGGCATTGGTATTCTTGGAGCACGACGGTCCCTTTGAGTTCACCCCCTAGAGTTCGGGGTAATGTTGAGATACGGTCAGGTTGGATCGTACACGAATCCAACCGGGCCCTCGGGACTAGAAAGCTAATATCTAACAGACTGGGTGTTCGATTGACACACCGTCTATTGCGTTGAGACCCCTATGACGAGATAGACCTTTAAGATACTTCTTTTTGGGACTTGGTGGTAGTTGACGTGTCGACACTTAGCTTGAGGAGAGGACTCGCCCATAATCAAGCGTGCTTTGTGGAAACACTGTGGATGGCTCTGCACTGACGACTGTTCCTGGATCATGTGTTGGTCCGATAGAATAGCTGGTCCTAGATCATGTGTTGGTCCGATAACTCTAACGACTGTTCTTGAATCATGTGTTGGTCTGACAGTTCTGACTTTTATTCCTGGATCATGTGTTGGTCCAATAGAATTGCTGGTCCTAGATCATGTATTGGCCTGATAGCTCTGATGATTCAGTGGCTATATCTGATCATCTATATCTTTATACATAAGTTGTATACCTGTGCGATCTGAGTCATTAACTCCTGTGTTTCCTCATGATTGAGATGGATTACTTGATAACTTAGGTATATGTATGGGAATATACCTAAGTGGGGTTATCTGTTGATTTCATCCATTGTGGTTTATCCTTGTTGGATTTTGGGATACCTTGAGGGTCTCAGGGTCCCTACTGAGTATCATTATACTCAACCCTGTAC
Source organism: Viscum album (assembly GCA_963277665.1). Lineage (NCBI taxonomy): Eukaryota > Viridiplantae > Streptophyta > Magnoliopsida > Santalales > Viscaceae > Viscum > Viscum album. The sequence continues at coordinate 13,886 of CAUJRU010002444.1, read as the reverse complement.
GGGCTATGCCCACACCTCATTGTGTTGGATGCAGAAGACGAACAATGTTGACTGAGGTTGAGTAGTAGGACTGGATGGTACCCGGGGGTGGACCTTCGGACGAGTTGGTACACAGAGGAGACAGACGGATGTGGAGTGATGAGGAGGCCATCTGTACCTACCCTTCAGGTAGGAACCCCGGAGGATGACCCAGTAGCTTCTTTTCTTTTTCAGTTGTACTTGTTTTTCAGTTTTACTTGCACTTTCCAGTTGGGCTTGTATTTCCAGCCCCTTTAATTTTCAGCACTCTTTTGTATACAACTTTACATAGCATTTACTTTCATATCGTACTCTGTTGTGTGTGTTTTTTCAGTTTATAAAGGCAATGCCTTCCCATTTTTAGGGTTTTACGCATTTGGTGCTAGTTTCCAGCCCCTATCCTGTTGAAGGTGGGCTTGTGGTAGTCACGGCATGGGCCCTGGGGGATGGGTCGTGACATAAAAATCATGAATATTCTATGTTTTTCTTTAAAGGGGTATAATCTCTTTATTTTTTTCTCATACTTTTTATTTTATATAGGATCCCTCTTCTCATGATTCTTTTCCAATGTCTAGCATAGGCTTCCATCTTGCTCCCTCGTATGGACTTCAATCGAGCCACCATTCACCATGTTGGTTAGTCACTGGAAAGATATTCAAGCCTCTATCTTATTTTATTTATTTATTTCTCCATATTCAGTGTTCTTTTAGTGCAATCTAATAGGCCCTATTTTCAAATCATTTGTTGATTCTTATGTTTTCTTCTATTCTAGATTGTTTTAAAGGATAAAAATGGATCAGTGGTCATTTACCATCCTAAGGTAGGTGGTATAGTTATTTTTTCCAAATGTTTTTATGTGTTATATGATGCATCATTATGATGGATGACATAAATTTCAGTAGTGCCTCCTAAATGATTAATTAATTAAACACATTGATGTTGTTGTTCTTAGTTAAGTCCTAAAAACCCATGAAATAACATCAAAGGTTGACCACCCTAACATGAGCCACCCCAAGGGTTATTACTTCCTTAAAGGCCTAAAGGAATCATGAATTGAATTATTTAAAACAAAATTTTTAGGTTTTTGAAATGACCATTGAAATTATTGAACTTCTTGATTTAAATGGTATGAATTTCATACTATCTAGTCTCATACACCTACCTCAAGTCGAGGGTGATACTAGGTTCATGACTTAAGGAATTATTAAATGAGATTATCATGATTTATTATTAGATATTTTAAGATAATCTAGATATTCTGGGATCGATACTTAGTTTCTTTTATATAATACCTTGGAGGACTCACCTGGTGAATGCCTTATGTATTTACCAGTGACTGATACTTGGTTCCTTAGTGGGCTAACTTGGATGGGCTTAGTCGAAATTATTTATATACCATTCCATAATAGATACTTGGATCCCTGTGTGGAATACTATATAAATTATTAGAGGGTTATTCCTTTAGACCATGTAGAGAGTGATACTTGATATTCCACTTATGAATCACCTTGGATGGAATCTTATAGTGATGGATAATTATAGTTCTCCTAGAGAAATACTTGGAGTCCTCCTTATATATCACCTTGGACTGGATCATGATGCCTCTTTATTAAGAACTAAAGATGTATTTTATTTAAGTTAAGGATGAATCCAATAAGCCAAAGAACATGCTTGGGTTAGGTCCTTGTATATACTTGGACCTTCGATGGTCCAATTATTCTATCCATACATGTAACCCAGTAGACTTATAATGTATCTATATACATTTACATGTATAATATATCTATATAGATTGGCATTGGTTTATATATATCTGACATAGACTGAAGCATGTCGTGTCAGTCGGGTGTCCCATGAGGAACCCATACTGATGAGTTTTTATTTTTTTATAGATTTATCTGCAAACTGCTCATTTTATATGCACAGACTTCATAGATATAGATACTCCTAGTATTTACCTATTATGTATATCTCACACCTTATTCAATCCACCTATGGTACCCAAATAGACTTCATTATTTCAGGGATAGGCAAAGGGAAGTGCCCAATATCCAATGTTTTTTTAATTACCTAGATGGAGTATGGGAGGAGAGGACTGAGCCTATGCTCGTGATGCTAGTGGAGATAGCTTGTGATCCTTTTTGTATTTATATTTAACATTTTATATATTCATGTACCCCTTTATCCTATGTAATTCCATTTTTATATATCATCATGTAATGATTATCATTTTTTATATGACTTTGATTCAACTTCCGCCTGTTGGTTACTCTTTGTATGTTTATTATTACTCCACTGCTTCATGTTTATTAATGTTTCCACTAATTATCATTATTATTTACTATTTTTGTACACTATAATTGAGAGGGTATAGTCTCCCCACAGACACACCCTATTCCCTTAATGATAGTTGGAAACCTCTGGCGTATGTGGAGGCACCTTTGAGGTCATGTGGTCAGACGGCTCGAGGCATCGCTCAATGGATTTCAGGTTGGGATTATACAAAGTGGTATCATAGCTTCTTTTTAATTTTTTCTTACTATTTGGGTATTATACATGAGCGTATGAAAATTTTGGAATTTGGTATTAATCATATTCCTAGGAGTAGCTAACCCACATATAGGGGAAATCAAAATTACCTGTGTTGAGTTATTGTTGTTATTGTTTTGTGTGTATTACAATTTTACTAATTTTATCATTGGGTGATGTACTTATTTTTTGGAATTGTTTTCGATATTATAATTAGTATGGACTTATTTTTCCTTGTATTAGTAGAAAAAGGTGGTATAATCTCATGCATCATTATAGGAACTTCAGGATTCACATGTCATGCATTGTGCCATGCCATATAGGTGTATTTCATTATTTTATTGCCTGTATTTCCTGTGATTGTTGTAAGTGAATTGATTATTATATATGGAAATGTGATAATGTTTTTTATAAGGATGAAATAATTGAATTAATTAAAGTTTCTTCATCAATATAAACAGTGTTTTCCTATATATATTGACGACAACACCTTAATTAACCAATTATACCATGTTTGAGTCATGGACCACTAGTTCCATGGGTTGAAACATTTGTTGATTTTTATTACATGAATTCTAATTGTAATTTATGAAGCATGTAATTCAATAAATTGGAAATTATAATTCATTTAATCAAATCATTTTACATGACCTATTATATTCTGATACTAGATGTAAAGGTCTTGTCATGGTAACATGACGTACCAATTTCAATTTATAAGGAGTATTGTTCATTATAAATTTGAAATTATGGCATATCTAACTAGACTATGATATCAATATACACAAAAATGTGTACAAACATAAATAAATGTAAATATTAAATTAAGTGGTTATCATTAAATGGGGATTCCTATTGAAAATTAAATGGTATTTTCTTCTATACCTTTCAATTGAAACTTTATATACCAAAACCTCTGTGGTGTTATATGAGACCTTAAACCTAACCCAACCATAGTTGTGGGTAGTAGGAAATGTCTCTTATGATCCATTGTGATCTTTATTATCACATAGACCTAAATTTAGGAGCAGAAAAAGATGTGTGACTCGTTTATAGTAAGTATTTTTATATATCATTTTCTATTATTATTGATCATATCTGCTATTAAATCTTATATGAGGCGTACATTTGGAAATTATAGAGATATACCACCATGAAATCCTCATTTTGTGCTCTAGGAGGGTGGTGAAGACCTTTCTCTGGAGGTGGTGGGACCTGATCCACTAGTATTACCTCATGTAGCGACACCCATGGCACCTCTTATTCTTCCTCCACTGGGCGCTGATTCTTGATTTTGAGAGCTTCTTGTGCTTCATGCAGTCTGTATAGGGAGCTCCATGACCTGCCTCTTCTATGAAAGAGTTGATGTGATAATTCTAGTAGTAGCATCCTCCCACATTCTTAGGGTATGGTGGTCCTTAGGATGTTGAGTCATGGATAGAGGCCATGTTATCTATTTCGACAATTTGGAGATGCCTCTAGAATAGAGGGTCATGATATCCACCTATATGCTTTGTGACTCTTCTAAACATTGGTAGGATTTCATCTCACAGGATGATATTCACCAGAGTATGGTCTAGGTAGACTTCCATATAGTATTCTATGACTAATTATTTCTACATATTTTGAGAGAAAACCATGCTATAGAGTTTATGCACCTACAATATGGTGCTATGTTAGTGATGGAGTATTCAACTCATTTTCCGAGCTTCATAATGTTTCACTTACACTGCTTCATGAAGATTTTATGACTACAAGACAGTTTGAGGAAGGGATTTCTTACACTATCCAATCATATTTTAATGCCTTTAATTTTACCACCATTTCAGAGATAGTGAACTGGACCCTCATCACTAAGTGGAACTTAAGGGAAGTCGCTAGTGTGAGTCAGGGCGGTTTAGCTTTTGAGGTAGGTATGTGATTCATCTAGCATCATGAAATGTTATACAGAGACTTATTATGGGTGAAAAACCACCCATATGACACACACTAACATTTATGTGGTATTTCACTAGTGTGGTAGGGAAATAAATAAAAATCCCCGGTGAATGAAGGACCTAATTGAGTCCTGAGCTTTTCGTAGGATGGGTCACCTTGATCATTTTTCCTGAAATTTCCCTCTAGTTCCAAGTGAGAAGGAATATATACCAACACCACATTTAGTACAAGATCGGTATCACCATGTCAAGTAGGGAGCTAGTTTACTATTGGCTGATTAGTCTGAGGAGGTGGACATGGCCGAGGTAGTTAGACTTCAGAGGTATACCGCTAATAGAGTGAACCTGCTCTAGTTAGTCAGGTTGCATCATAGGGAAACACATCTTTCCATATATATGTAATGAAAACTACTCCCGAGGAGCATAGTCTAGGGACTTTGACAGTTTTATGTACTATTCTAGTAGCCATTACTTTAGTTTCTACCTTGTTTGATACGGGTGATTAACAGTCCTTATTATCTATAGAAATTATGAAAGCCTGGTCCTAGAAATGAAATACTTATATGGAACTATGACTCCTAAAACACTGTTAGGGGTTCAATAAGAGATTATATTCCTATGTAGGGATTTACCTATTGAGGCGGGCAGATATATCTTCCTTCGAAATCTTTTTTTCCTTGAGATGAAGGGATTATGTGTCATTATTGGGATAAAATTCTTGGTTCAATGTCATGACCATATGGATTTCTATCACTAGTGGGTGTCTTTTACATCAATCTAGGGAAGTACCTATGTTCATAAGGGTGAATGGGATGTACATGTGAGTCGATTTGGACCATAGCATCTTGGGCTAGGCGGAGTGACAACCCTGATGCCCAATCTCTTTATGAGTGATCAAGGAATGTGATATATAGAATTCCCTACTATAGTGGATAGTTTCAGAGATGTTTTACCTATTAAATTTTCTAAATTACCTCCCATGAGAGAGATGGAGCTCACCATTGAGCTAGTTCTAGGAGCAGCACCCGTGTCCATTCTTCATTATAGGATGATACCTATAGAGTTTCAAGAACTTAAAAAGAAGCTAGAGGACTTGGAATCTAAGTGTTTTATATTAACTAGTACTTCTCCATGGGGGTTCACATTTCATTTTCACCAAGAAGGTGGATAATACTCTTAGATTGTGTGTAAATAAGCATCAGTTGAACCATCTTGAAGTTAAAAACTAGCATCCAATGCCTTGCATAGATGACCACTTTGACCAACTCCAAGGAGCGATGATTTTCTCCAAGATTGATTTGAGTTCGGGCTACCATCAGTTGCCTATGAGATCGTTAGACATACTACATATGAAATTCTGAAGCATATATACCTTGTATGGGAATTTTGTTATGTAGTTCATCCTAACAAACTATCATCAATTTTCATGGTTCTAATGAATTGAGTTTTTTGCCTGTATCTAAATTCATTCGTGATGGTCTTCACAGATGATATCTTGGTGCATTCTCACACTTGACACTACCATGAAAAATATCTTAAGATCATTCCGAATACATTGATAGAGCATCATCTGTATGCTAAGATCACCAAATACCACTTTGGGATCGATAAAGTTCACATCCTCAGTTATATCATCTTAGTGGCATGAGCATATGTTGACCAAAAAAAGGTGAGCATTGTTGTTTCCTAGGATTTTCCCAAGAATGTATTTGATATAAGCAGTTTCTTCATCCTGGATAACTATTATAGAAGTTTCATTTAGGACTTCTCATGCCTAGCTGTGCCTCTCACATGCTTGACTAAGAAGGGTGTGAAGTTCTTATGAACCGAAGCTTACGAAGCAGATTTTCAGGACATAAAAGGGAGATATACTTCTACACCGATCCTAATTATGCTAGAGCTGGGCAGAAGCTACAAAATTTATTGAATATTTTTTGATGGGTTTTAGGATATTATTTTTTTTAAAAGGGGATAGGGTTGAGAATATTTTAAAAAATAGGTCTGAAGAAGCGTAAACCCTGTTTACACTTTTTTCCTTGCCAGGAACAGTGAACGGGGTTCATGCTTCTTATGTAGAATTTTTGAAGGAAGAGTGAATGTATTTCACTCTTCCTCCAGATTTTTTAATAAAAATTATTACTATATATATATATATAATTAAATATTAAAATAAATATTAATAAAAATGAATTAAATATTAATAAATACTTACTAAATATAAATAAATATTAAATAAAAATTCATCAATATTAAAAAAATATTTGTAAATCTTAATTAAATATTTATAACAATTAAAACATATTAACAAAATTTAAACAAATATTCATAAATATATATAAATATTAGTAAATATAGATTAAATATTAAATAAAAATTTCAAAATATTAATTAAATATCAATAAAAACTAATAGATATAAATAAATGTAAACAAATATTAATAAATATAAATAAGTAGTAACAAAATATTAACAAATATTAATTAAATATTCACAAATATCAATTAAAAATCAATAAATATTAGAAAATATTAATAAATACAAAAAATATTAAAAAATATTATTAATATTACAATTTATATAGAAATATTAATAAAAATTAAATAAATGTAAAATAAATATTCATAAATATTCATAAATATTAGTTAAATATTCATAAAGTGTAATACAAAATTATTAAATATTTATAAATACTAATAAATACTAATAAATATCAATAAATGTAAATAAATAGAAATAAATATTAATACATATTAATTAACATTTAAAAAATATAAATAAAATACTAAAAAAAATTAATAAATAACAATGAGATATTTTTCATCAATTATATATATTAATTAAAAATTAATAAATATTAAATAAAAATTAATAAATATTCATAAATATTAAGAAAAATAAATTAAATTTTAATAAATATTAAATAAATATTTATAAATCTTAATGATTTTTTTTAAAACTGGGAGAGTCGAGCCCTATTTTATAAAGAATATAAATATTACTTAAATATTAACGAATATAAATAAATATTAAATAAATATTGATAAATATTAAATAAATTTTAAATAAATATTAATAAATGTCAATAAATATTAATAATTAATAGATAAACATAAAATAATTTTTCATAAATATTAATAAATATTAATAAATTTTAGTAAATATTAATATTGATGATTATTTAATAAAATTTGGTAATATTTATTAATATTTATTAATATTTAATTGATATTTAGTAATATTTAATAATATTTATTTAAAATTTAATAATATTTATTTATTATTTAATAATATTTATTAAAATTTAATTATATTTATTTAGCATTTATTAATATTTAGTTAATATTTATTATTATTAATTTGTATTGATTAATATTTAATTATTATTTATTAATATTTATGAATGTTTATTAATATTTATTAATATTTATTTAAATATTTAAATATTTATTAATTTTTAATTAATATTTATAAATATTTATAAATATTTAAAATTATTTCATTACAATTTATAAATATTTATAAATATTTTATTTATATTTAATAATATTTAATTAATATGTATTAATATTTATTTAAATTTGTTGATAATTATTATAATTTAAAGCTATTTAATTAATATTTATTTGTTTTTTTGAATATTTAATTAAAATGTATTTATTTTTGTGAATATTTGATTAATATGTGATTAGTATTTTTAATATTTTTTAAAATTAAACTATTATTTATAATTTTTATGAATATTTATTTAATATTTATTAATATTCGTTAATAAATACTAATATTAATTACTCTATTAATATTTTTATCATTTATGAATATTTATTGATATTTATTAATATTTAAATAATATTTTTGAAAATTCAATTAATTTTTATTAATATTTTATCACTAATTATTTATATGTATTACAATTTATAAACATTTTTTTCATTTGTATTTATTAATATTTAATTAATATTTATTAATATTTAATTAATATTTTATCTATATTTATTAATATTTATATGTCTTTATGAATATTTATTAATTTTTTAATGTGTTTTAATATTTATATATATTTTATTAATATTTATTGATATTTTATTAATATTGATGAATTTTTAATTAATACTTATTTATATTTAATTTATATTTGTTAATATTTAAATAATTTTTATTAATACTTATTTAAATATTTATGTATATATATAGTAATATTTATTTTAAAAAAACTGAAGGAAGAGTGAACGCCATTCATTCTTCTTTCAGAAATTCCACATAAGAAGTATGAACCCCATTTATGCTTCCTAGTGAGGGCATAAGCATAAACGGGGTTTACACTTCTTGAGACCTGTTTTTTTAAATATTCCCAACCCTATCCCCCTTTTAAAATTTTAATATCCTAAAAATCATTAAAAAACTCTATTTATTGTGATGCTTCATGAATCAGGTTTGGAATAGTTCTGATGCTGGGAGATCATGTCGTAGCGTACGGGTCCTGTCAGTTGAGACCTCATGAGAAGAATTACCCTATGCATGATCTGGAGCTATTAGCTGAAGTTCATGATTTATGCTGTTGGAGGGACTATCTATTTGGAGAATGATTAGTCATTTACACATACCATAAAAGTCTCAAATACATTTCCACACAGTGTGATTTGAATATTAGGCAATGCAGGTGGGTAGAATACCTACAGTCATTTGACATTAATCTTTCTTATATGCATATAAAGGGAAATGCAGTAGCTGGAGCCATGAGTCGGAAGACTCAGAAACAGGCCTTCCATATGCCAGTATTGAGTGGACGTTGATGGCCCTATTTTCTGAGATACAAAGAGGTTTTGGAATATCATAAGAAGCCTATTTTAGCAAATTTGGTTGTGACATCCTCCATTTTGGAGAGGGTGCAGATGAGAAAACTTTTTGGATCTCAAGGGCTTAGTCCTGAGGGAGAGTGTCTTAGATGAGGACTGACAACCTCTTTGAGTTATCTATGAGGGTGAGATTCTTCACTTTCATGAGTGTGTTTGGGTCCCTTCCAATATATGGGAAGAGTTGATGCTGAAATCTCATACATCTATTTGGGTAGTTCACCCTGGGATTACGAAGATGTATCGATACATACATCATCAGTATTGGCTTCCAAGTATAAAGAGGTAGATTTTAGATTTTATCACATGATGTTCCACCTATCAGTAGGTGAAGGTAGAGCACCAGTGACCTACAAGAATTTTACAACCTTTGTCCTTTCCAGAATGGAAATGGAATGATGTCACTACATATTTTTTGATGTGTTTACTAAGATCCCTACGAGGAAATGACGCAACATGGGTGATCATAGATAGGTTGACCAAGGTTGCAGACTTCCTACCCATCCAAGAGGCCTTCTCAGTTTATGATCTTGGGACGTTTTATATTCGGGAGATTGTATGCCTTCATGCTGTTCCCCATTCTATCATATTATAATAGATGCTTGGTTTACATCGCAGTTCTAGAAAGGGTTGAAAAAACCACTAGTCTCATAGGTGCTTCTGATTACAACATATCACCCTTAGACTGATGGGTAGTCTGAGTAGATGATATGTGTGCTAAAGGAAATTCTTTTAGAATGTGTACTTGATTTGATATGTTCATGGAAACAACATATACCTCTTTCCGAGTTTTCCTACAACAAAAACTTTCATGAAACTATTTAGATGGATCCTTAAGAGTCCATTTACTATATGTCCTTCCGTTTACCCCTTACTGGTTATAGGTATCTAAGGAAGTGTAACTGGGGCCTCATCTAGTTTAGGATACTTTAAAGAAGTTCCAAATAATTTAGAAGTGTATGGATACTAATCAGTCTATGAAGAAGTCTTATACTGATCATCGCCGCTGATCTCTAGAGTTCTAGGTGGGAAATTAGGTCTTTTTACTAGTCTCTCCTAGATTAGTTCATAGATAGATTTAGATACATGGCAAGATATTACCTCGTTACCTTGGGACTTTTGAGATCATGGAGTGAGTCAGGTTGATAACCTATCGATTGTCTTTACCTCATAGGTAACAGGCCATGTACGACGTCTTCCATGTATCACAACTTCACCATTATCATTCGGACAAGTCTCATTTGTTTTACCCTAAGGATATTGATCTTGATGCAGACACTTTATTTGAGGATTATCTTGAATGTATCATTGATTAAAGAATAAAGGCTCTCCTACGTGGTTTAGTTCTTCTGGTACAGGTTCCATGGCAACATGACGATGTTGATGAAGAGAACTGGGAGAGAGACATTGATGTACGTGTTCAGTGGATGGAACTTTTCTCAGATAATGTTTTACCACCTTTAGAAGGGAAATTCAGGGATGAGTTGTTTTAAGGATGAGAGTTTGTAACGCCCAAATTTTCACAGAGGTATGTATTTCTTTAAAATTTGGTCGAACCTACATTAAGTTATTCTTTTGGCTTAAGCTTCACTAACCTTTCCTTGAGTCAAGTCAATTTTTTTAGAAAGAAGGGTATAAGGGGATGGAGGCTAGTCATAGAAAAAGTACACAACATGAATTAAATTCATGATGTATATTCAATATACATGATGTGAATTACCATGCCCATTCCCTATGACTTTTTACAAGGTGTGAATTTAATACGTTCCATGAATTAAATACACATCGTGAATTCAATTCATGAAATTTAATGGTCTAGACAGACCCTGTGAACAACATAAATTGGTTTTCCCTTAGGGGGACCCGAAATTACATGATGTGTAAAATATACACATTGTGAATATTCTATGTTTTTAAAGGGGGAAACCCATTTCTATTTTTTCTCACACTTCTTCTTCCATACAAGAGACTTCTTCTCATGATGATTCTCCAACGCCTAGCCTAGGATTCCATCTTCCTACCTCATATGGACTCCATTCAAGCTATCTTTTATCATGTTAGTTAGCTCACAGTAAGAGATTTGATCCACTATATATTTTTCCAATTTTCTATATCTATCTTTAGTGTTCTTTTGGTGTGACAAAATATGCCTTATTTTTTGGTATGTTTTTTATTCTTTTGTTTTCTTCCATTCTTTCTCATTTCAAAGGCCATCAATTGACAAGTGGTCATATACCAACCTAAGATAGTGGTCTAGTTATTTTTACCAAATGTTTTGATACATATATGATTTTACCTTGCATGCATGCCAAAACTTTGGATAGTGCCTCTTAAAATTTTAATTAATTAAACAAATTTATGTTTATATTCTTAGTTTAATCCTAGTAACCCACAAAATAACATCAGAGGTTGACCACACCAATGCGAGAAACCCTAAGGGGTGTTCCTTCCTTAAATAACTAAGAGCCTCATTCCTTGGACTATTCAAAACCATATTTTGAGGCGTGATAAATGGCCATTGAAATGATTATACTTATTTACTTAAATGGTATTAATTTCATGCTAGCAAGACTCATAATCTTACATCAAGCCAAGGGTGATACAAGTGTCCTAAATTAAGGATGAATTAGATGGTATTTTCATTATTTATAATTAGATATTATAAATGATTCTAGATATGATGGAAGTGATACTTGGTTTCTTTTAAAGAATAATTTAGATGGGATCACATGGTAGATTCCTTATGTATTTACTCACAAGAGATACTTGGTTCATTATTGGATTACCTTGGATGGGTTCAGTGGGAAATATTATTATACCATTCCATGAATGATAATTGGATCCCTATATGGAATACCATGGATGGGCTCAGAAGGTTGTGCCTTTAGACTATGCTGAGAGTGATACTTGGGATTCTACTTACGAATTACCTTGTAAAGACTCTTATGATGATGGATACTTATAGTTCTCCTAGAGTGACACTTGGGATCCTCATTAGGGATCTCATTGGATAGGTTAAATATTCCTATTTATTAATAACTAAAAATGTATTTTATTTATGTTAAGGATGCATCTACAAAGCCAAATAACATTCTTGGGTTCGGTCCATGTTTACACTTGTCCCTTTGATGACCCAGTTGTGCTATCCATACATGCATCCTAGTAGAATTAAAAAGTATCTATATCAATTTACATGTATAATATATTTTTATAGGTTGGAATTGGTTCAAATATATCCATCTTAGGATGCATCATGTATCATCAGGTGGGTGTCCCATGAGGAACCCGAACTGAATCATTTTTATTTATTTATAGCTTTATATGAACGTTGCTTATTTTATATTCACAAACTGGAGAGATCTAGACACAGTTAGTAGTGGCCTATTGAGAATATCTCACACCCTTTCCAGGACACCTATGATACCCAAAAAAACTTCATTGTTGCAGAGATAGACAAAGGGAAGCACCCAACATCCAACGTTTGATTTTTCAATACCAGGTTTGAGTATGGGAGTAGAGGACCGAGCCTATGCTCATGATTACAGTAGAGGGAACTTGTGTAGTTTTTTTAAATTTTTTTATCATGTTATATATACCAATACCCAAAAATCCTATATTATTTTCTTTTTTGTATAGCATCAAGACATGATAATCATTTTTTTATATGACTTCGATTCAACTTCCACCTTTTGGGTACTTTTGGATATTTATTATTAATCTACTAATTCATGTTTATTACCATTTTCTAGGATTATCATTATTATTTACCACTAGGATTCACTCTGATCAAGTGGGAATACTCTCCCCACAGACAAAACCTTGGCCCTTGCTGTTAGGCACCATCCTTTAGCGTATAAGGAGGCATGCTTGAGGTTATGTAGCTAACTAGCTCGGGGAACTGTTTAGTAGATTCTAGGTGGGGACACTACAACATAATATAAATATTACATACTCAATAATTATTTAAACCTTGAACATACCAATCATCAAAACACTTTTTATGCAGCTTAAATAATATAAAAATAATGCCCCATTTTATTTTGAACAATTAAAAATAATTAATTATCAAAAAATATTAATTTAAATATAAACATTTTATATTTAGGTCTTATTTAAAAATTTATAACTCTTTATAAATTATTACTTATTATTTATAAATAAACACTTTTATTTATATATCATAAGAATTTACATTTAATTTTTTAAATGGTATTTTAAAGATTAACATTTAATATTTTTGGAAAAGAATGTTTCATAAACATTTATTTAATTATAAAAATTTATAATTAATTAATCAATAAAAATTTTACAAAATAAAATATTCTAAAATAAATTTTTTAATGTTTGATAAATATTTTATAAATTATTAAATCCATTAAAGAAATTATTATTCTTTAAATATTTACTATTTAAAATTATATAGGAACCCATTTATGCTTAAGGGAATCATCCCTTTACCCTTACACTGAAATTCTGTGTTGGGATAAATAAGATTGATCCTTACACAACACATTCTATGTAATGGAACTCAGCTCTTAGCTTTACATGAACC
>CAUJRU010002443.1:0-76932 GCA_963277665.1 Viscum album | reverse complement strand
GCATGTAATCAAAAATCATAACAAGGGAATCATTCATCTAATTGAGTTTCCATGGGTTGAAATTAATTTTTTTTGTTATGAAGAAAGATTTATAAATGAGACTCATTATTTTTTATCCATAATATAATTGGATCATGATCAATAATAGGTATCATATTACCTATATTAATGACATGTTTGATCAAATAAATTAAGATAAACATTTTTGAAGACTTAACATTGATATGAATATTATTAGTATAGTGTCAAATCCGAGTAAATATCGATGAAATTCCATTTTTGAGCTATGGATTGTATGAATTAAGCATGATTCTATTTAGAAATTTTAATTACTCCATTTTCTTTATTTATTTAGTGAATTTATTTTTTAGATATTTCCATGATCATTTTGAGATTGTATATATAGATTATATCCTCATATATTAGAAGATTATCGATCCAAATTCATAATAATTTTTCCCATTTGGATCCACATTCACAATAAATTGTACTTTTATTATTGAAATATTTTATAAAATTCAAGGTCTATGACTCCAATAAATTATAAAGTTTACTTTTAATCATAACTAATCCAATAAAAATGAAGCCTTCTAGTATGGATAATACAATCTTATAATCCTTTTATAATTACATACATTAATCCTTGATCCTTTGTACCTATCATAAGACCAATCTCTTAATACATATAGTGTAATAAAATAGAAGATCTATCAAAGAAGAAGTCTAAATCATGAACACACTCTATCTTAATTATTTTAAATTTATTCAATTTTAAATGAATTATATCTTTCATAAACTGATTTATATTGTATCATAAATACACTAATATGAAATTTTGATGATGGAACAACCATTTCCCACCACTTATCTATCAAATGTGGTATGAAATTTTTGATTGTATGTGTGTGTGGACTATAACGTCCACATAGATATATGATAATTTTTTATTCCCCATTTTTAATGGTTGGTTATAATTAAGGATTTAATAAATTTAAATTATTTTTATATCATGATTAACATTCTAGAGATGATGGAACCTTGATCAATATATAAGTTCCATAATATCTAAATTGAAACATTCATGAAAATTGAAACAATTAACAATAATAAACCATGATTTAATATATAATTATTAATAAATGGGTATTGAAATGTTATATTTAGACTGTATATGATATTTTATGTATGTATATATATTTTTTCTAGAAGTATAATAAATTTATATTAATTATACATGTTGTTAGATCTCTTACCAAGTAAGATGGACTTGAGGTAATGTTTAAACATTAAAATCTCATTTTTTTTGAGATTGTTTAAACCTAAATACATTATGATTGGATTATAAAATATACATATCCCAAATATCTTGAATTTTATTATCCATTAGTTAAATTTTCATACAAAATGTTCTCATTTCATTTTTTCGGCTTTTATTAATCTCGTGAAGGAAATAATATTTTTACGGATAATTGACATTGTTTTTTTAGGTTGGGATTAATTTTTTTCCATGTCCACATTTAATAATACTAGAATCATTTAAATATTCTGTTAATATTATTTAAAATAATTTTTAATATTTTTACATCCTTTAACATGGATTATTTGGAATGTTTTTATCATTTTTTAAACATAGTAATTTTCAAAATTTTACCGAAAATGTGTTTTAAATATTTATTTTGTGTTATATCACATGAAAAAAAAATCATTGGATCTGAAATTAAATGTTCCCGTGGCTATTTAAAAATAATATGTTTTATTATATTTTTATAATTTTATAATTTTAAATATTGATTTCAAAATGAAAATGTTATTTTCAATATTAAAATGATCCAGTGAACTTTTAAGTATATTTCCATCTATGAAAACATCTATTGATGTTATTTTTTCTTCACTAGAGATATTATCAAATGATATAATCATAATTTTTATGATTCAAAAATATTGATGATAACAAATTGACAAAACCCATTTGCATTTCCATGGGTTGAGCATTGATATAATGAAAAATGTTTTCATGGCTATTTTCCAAACATATGAAATCATTTCAATTATATGACATGTCGACCTTGGAGACACTAAAAGGTATCCTAATCTAGTGGGTGATATAGCCTGAAGATCCACCCCCCTGTACGACAGGGTAATCTGATTAGAAGAGATAGACCATGATGGTATAGTCGGGAGACTATACCCTCATGATAGGAGCAGAAAAATGGTGAAATTGATAGAAAAATAATGCATGCATTATTAATAACTAAAAATGGAAGGTAAATAATCCAAAAAAAAAATAAATGACCATCATCAACAATATTATAATCATATAAAATTTTATATAATGTCATGTATCTATCCAAAATAAATAAACAAACATGGTAGACGGTATTCAATACAATACATGTAAAAAAATCAAAACAAAAAAAACTATCTTAAAAAATTATTATGAACCATAACCTAGTCCAATGCTTCCCTTCTCACAATATATATACTAATCAAGTATCATTAACTTGGTTCTTTCCATTGTCCATGCCTACTTCCATATTATCTTCTTCGAGTTCCATTGGTAGCTCAGTTAGGGTGTGAGACAAACTTAGTAGTCCACCACTAATGGTGTCCACAAATATAAAATCAGTGTAGATAATATGATTACTGTGCATATATAATTGTTGGAATTAATAAAATTTGTGAAGGACTGGATCATATTTCTAAAGGATACAAGTATGACACTACCTTCTTCATCCCATGAAGGATAATCTCAAAACATGTAACCATATGTATATATATATATATAGTCTGTACATGTAGTGGCTTCAACATCCTTATATATATAGAAAATTTACTATACTAGAGTTGAGGCATAAATATGGAATACAAGAGTTGTTACATGATTCTCACAAGTGTTAAGGTTTTCCATCCCTAGTTTAACAATAGTAGGGTTTCCTTGATATAATCATATCATTAGGTATTTCACATCGTTATATAATATGCATAATGTTTTCCTTTCATATCTCATTCATATTGGGATTCCATTCCCGAATTATAATTTCTAAGGGTCTCTATGTCTATTAATCATAATATATAAACATCTCATTTCCAATTATTGATATATTATAGCACTCTCCATTCCACTTCGTAATAATTTATATTTTTCATCATGCCCTGGTGTCACATTCGTTATAGACTCCAGGACCATATCCCATAATATTGTAAGGGATGCCATTCCCATATTATTGAAATAGGTTCACCATGACCAAATGATAATTATAGGTTCACCATTCCCAAATATTTATAATTGGTTCGTCCTGCACATATATCATAATAATAAGGTTATTATGCCCAAACATCATAATAACATGGATGTCATTCCCGAATCATAACAGTTCATAATAAGAAATATAGGAGTAGAAAGGGAAAATAGATATGTCATATTTCATTAACACACATTATTAACAGGAGTTTAATATTTTTTCAATCAAAGAATAAAATTTTGTCGTACCACTCATTATACACTTAATTCAAAATAGTATGGTCAGTGTGTTATCCATGATATACTACGACATTTTTCAATATCAATTAGGATATCATAATTTAGATGTCAACCCAAACTCAACATATGTTTTTTGGTTATATAACCATCAAGTTAATATAATAATATAATGGGTGCATCAATAAGGGTGGATCTTATTGAGTTTTATTACCTTTAATTTCCTTCAGTTATAATGCATCAATTAGTTACTATAATAGAAATCCAATTTAAATAAATAATAATTTTAGGTGAATAGATGGTGAAACCATCCAATGACACAATGACACATATTATAAATAATTTTATATTTTAGGGATACTTACTAGACAAAATAACTTATGCACAATGAAGAGAATTCTTCTTGTATTATCATTTTGTAAGGTCAAGATCAAAAGAAAAAAAGAGATTACCTCCCTAAAAATAGGTAATAAGAGCCTCCCCCAAAAATATAATCTCAAATATGATTAAAAATTTTGAAACGTTCCTAAAGAGTGGATAACATATTGAGAGATATCTAATGAGATAAAGGGGAATCAATCAGACACCAGATAAAGAAATGGAATCATATCCTAGAAGAAGAGGATTGAGGAGCTCAAAAAAGGAAGAATGAGGTTATTGTCTTTTGAAAATAAGAAATGAAAAAAAAAATTATATATTTTCCATTAATAGAAGAAGGATTAAATCACCCAAAATTTATGGGTCGCATGGTTTTCTCGCACGTTTGTCCAAACCATGATCCAAATATGGATTTCCTACTGTCTAAAGAGCGGACATGCATAGTTCTTGTTAATTGTTTGGGAAACCATATGGATGCATCATGTTTTTCCTTTTACTAAAAAATATAGATCCTCTATATGGGTGTGCACTTTGGGTCACATTATCATTGAAATCCATGCAACCTCTTAAGCCCACAAAAAAATCCTTCACATTTACTTGAAATCATGTGGAATGGGAGGCATGGTCTTTTCTAACCATGAATCCCAGTTGTTTCTTCCACTCGATGGGGTTTAGGCCACCGAACATGCCCTATAAACCCTAATTCCATCTATAACCTCACTTTGAATTCACATTAGATAAATAAAATACAACTATATTGAAAATTCTAGGATCCCTACCTCATAGAGAAATTAAGATCATGCAATATTACCCCTTAAAAAGAACTCATCCTTGAGTTACCCTTTCCATGGGTGGTAGGACACTATATGAGAACAATTATGGACACTAAATTGGTACATCAAAATATCTCTCCCATGTGTCATCCAATAACTGACTATGCTACCATATAACATATACAAAAGGGATTGACAGGACGCAGATATTCTTTATACTCTAATCATAGATGAATATAATTTAATCTTAAAAAGAAGCATAATCATTTAATACAACAATATTGGGGAGAAAATTATGAGACATATCAACACGATAACGATCAAAATATGATATGTGGAAGAGGTCATGCATCACCTCGTACATTTGAAGTAATACAAAATGATTGTCTACCAACCTGACTATATCCAAAATCTAAAACATCCTATAAAAATGAGACTCTATATTCCCTTACATATGCATCCATATATGCCAAGGTGTGGGTGAAAAACTAAATAGAAAATTATACTCAAACTCAAACTACAGAGGTCTTCAAGTGTAAAAAACATATGAATTATATCTAGACTATGAATTTGAAATCCTATTTCTGATTAATTTATCCTTTTTATTATTCTCCTATATTGGAGGTGGACTATGTATAACTACCTATCCTACCTTTAACCACCATAGGAGTGGATGGTACATATTTCCATATAAGGCCTCATTCAAATCCATCATAAATGATTCCTAAAAAATATTATTATAGAAAATAATAAATAAAAGGGTTACAAATCTCCCATAAACATCCAAAATAAAGGAAATATCCTCGAATCATGTTCTAAAACACTAGTATTGTTAGTTTTGATTGGCCAATGGTCTAAGGGTGAAAATTTGTGCTCAGAGATACACATGTGCCCCTATCTCTCTTCAGTCCCTTCCAGAACCTCGATGAGAAAAAAATATCCCGAACTAAAATTATATTATGTGGTACCCCTTATACCCTAATAATATAGAAAACATATAGTATTCCCAGCTCATCTATAGTTAAATTCTCTTGTTTTGGAAATAAGTAGTTTACCTTCGACATAAAATCCATGACAACCCAAAACGTGTTTATAACTCAAGGTATCCTTGTTAAACCAACCAAAAAATCCATTAAACATCTTCCCATTTAAATTATGTGAATTTTAATCTCTATAACAATCAATTATGTCCACGGTTCTCTACCTTCACCTACTGATAGGTAGAACACATAGTGATAATAACCATTATCTGATGTTTCATCGTAGGAAACTAGTAATAGTGGTACATATCTCAATATATATTGGACATTCCAGCAAGACATTTCCACTAAGATTAATGGAAATAATACATTAGTTATGATATCATGTATATAGTTACCAAGATATGAACGTGATTGTGTTGAATGTCATCTCTTTTGACATACCAATCGTGAGGCGGATCTATATAAGAAATAATTTCCTAAAGGACCAAACCTTCTTGATCTGAGGACTTCCTTCTCATAATTAATTCAATAACCGAAGATGTAATTGATAGTGATTGAATTATAGACTCTCCATGATATCCAAAAACAAGCATATAAATCTTAAAAAATAGGTCCATAAGTTTCCACATACTGTTGACCTCTTAAAAAACATCTGTCTAAGTCCTTCGATTGAGAGAATCTGCAAAACAATTTACCTTCCAAGGTGTATAGGCTATATCAAAATAATAGGATTGTATATATTCAAACCATATTCTTGGTATATTATTCACA
Source organism: Viscum album (assembly GCA_963277665.1). Lineage (NCBI taxonomy): Eukaryota > Viridiplantae > Streptophyta > Magnoliopsida > Santalales > Viscaceae > Viscum > Viscum album. The sequence continues at coordinate 70,549 of CAUJRU010002443.1, read as the reverse complement.
CAATGTGAAACAAACAATTTAATTTTGTGTCTTGTGAACCCCACAAAATTCTTTCCTATTAGGTAATTCTTCCTACAATATAAGGTGTGAATAATAGCTTCCTACTCAAGATCATGTGTCGGGTAATTCTTCTCATGAGGCCATAAATTTCATGACCAATAATCATAGACTTGATCATCCTATGTGAAATTTTTCCTAAATCAAAACCTAATTTATCCAAATATATTTTATAACTTCCTCCTAGATATGTTAGAATCTGGATCAGTGCTGAATTCAATCACACATACAACTCTTTAAAGGCTATATAGAAATTTTTTATCTATATAAAAATCACACCCTTCCTAGTCAATAATTTCATAGGTTTTGTGAATTGTGAGAAATAAGGTATGAAAAAATGTAATAACCAATTGGCCCTAAGAAAATCCATATGTGAAATATATTATTGTGATTCTCCGAAGTAACTACCACAGTTTCCTTCTCTAGGGTAACTGATACTCCGACCTATGAGTTAATATGATCCAATAAGTGAACCATGTCAATACAAATGTGTAATTTACTAAGCTTATAATACATTTGATGCTTTTTCAATGTATTTATAATTAACTCAATATGGTTTTTATGGTCTCTTGGAGTATGATAATACACCGATATGTCATCCATAAAGAACACCTCCAAAAAATTCAAATATGGGTTGGAAAAAAGACATGTCAAAGACGTGAAAACAGAAGGCTCTATTAAGAGACTAGGAAACATAACCAGATACATTATAATCCATATGGAATTCATAAATCCATACATGTAATATCTAAAGGCCTCAATCACACATAGAGAAATCCTGATCTCACATCAATATTTGAGAAAAACACCGCTCCATTGATCTGGAAAAAGTGATAATCAACTCAAGGTAAGGTATACCAATTATTCAGAGTAAGCTAATTCAACATCTAGTAATCCAAAAAGAGCATGAGGGTTTTCTATTCCATCTTGGTGACAAAAGCAATTAACCATTGTGAGAATTACTAGGCCACATAAAACTTCTAGCCTCAAAATCCATTATATGCATCTTAATCCACTTGAACACCGTAGTAGCAATCATGTAAAAAATTGATTCTATTGTATCATTAGGTCCTTTCTTGATAGAAAATTATACCTCTCTCTCAGATCGTAGTCTAATGAAATCTCCAAGTAATAAAACCCTATACCATTCTATAAAAAGATGTAACTCGGCCTGATGTATCAGCTGATCAACAATTTCAAGGTATCCAATTTCATAGGTCAGTCTACCTCTCCCAAGATGATGTCTTCCTGCTCTACCTTCTTTAGGATCGATATAATGTGGTAGATTCTCAATATAGAAGAGGGGATGAATTGTACACTTTAAAAATTTCCTTAGCCAAGGAATGATCTATGTTTAACAAGGTTAAACTAAACAAATTCACAACACCACTAACACCAATTGGAGAATTGGAACAAGGTATGAAGTTAAAAACATCAAGTTCTATGAACTTGCTTGAATCTGGAAAGTGATTCCGAAAACAGGTTCTTGAAATATGGATCCGGAAATTGAAACTAATGTTTACAAAATAAAAATCTACCTTAAAGCATATAGAATCTAAATGAATCAGATTACATGTGTAAGGAAATACAAGAATGTTATGCCTTCCTTACAATATGAAATACAGTAGAAAACAAGTTGTAAAACTACTAGTTACAAGATATATGTCTTTTAACCCAAATATAAGTGTATCTATCAACCTTAGATAAAAGTCCCTTGATTTATACTTTCAAGAAAATCTGTCTTACCCACACTAGGATAATCCCTCGATACAAAGATCGGTGTCTCTATCTTGCTATCCATGCAAGCCCTCGACTTCAAGGTAGTTGGAAACTCTGTCTTCCTCAGCAAGGAAGCCCTTGAACATCAAGGATGTCCACACCTCTGTCTTGATATCCCCGGAAGCCGTCGAATGTAATCACCAACATTCAGAGTCACATGAAACAATCTGAACGAGCAGTTCAGTACGCACAAAGCATGAAAATTTATCTCTCTAGAAATCACCATAACAACATGTGGTCTCTAGAGTGATCAACTTGTTGTCAATCCATTGTTGACCTCCTTCAAATGAGCTCATATTTATAAGCTCAGATTGAATGGTCAGCTCCCTCCTCCAATGGTCATATTTTCCTTAAAATTCGGAGGGACCTGTACATGTGTAACTCAACCAACGATTATTTTGAAACAAAATGGAAGACATCGTTTTATAATAAAACATATGTAACAGAATGCACGACATCGTTTTGTAATGAAACAAGTGTATGCATATGAAAAACTAGAATTTGGAATCTAAGAAAATAATAGTTCAGAGTCTATCCAAAATGTAATTTGGTGTTTATAATAAAAAGGATATTTGGATTCTGTTTTAGGAATTCGGAACCTGAATTTTATAGGAATTCAGAGTCTAAATTTATAAGGAATTTCAGAGTCTGGTTTCATCACGATTCGGAATCAAAAATTATATAGTAAAGAGTCGAACTTATAAAAGTTCGGAGTCGAACTCATGAAAGTTCGGAGTCGAACTTATAAACGTTTGGAGTCAAACTCATGAATGTTTGGAGTCTAATTTCTTAAGTGTTCGGAGTCAAACTTATATAAGTTTAGATTCATACTCATAAAAGGTTGGAGTCGATATTTATAAGAGTTCGGAGTCGAACTTATAAGAGTTCAGAGTCGAACTTATAAAATTCGGAGTCGAACTCATGGAAGTTCAGAGTCGAACTTCATAAGAGTTCAGAGTCGAACATAGAAATGTTCGGAGTCGAACTCATGAATTTTTGGAGTCGAACTTCATAAGAGTTCGAAGTCTAGAATTTAGAGTTTGAACTTTGTTAGAGTTCGTATCCAGAATTCGGATCCTTGAAACAGAATGCTTCATACCTTAGCATTATATGATTCTGAGGTTTTGGGTATGAATCCAATTTTTATACTTATGAAAAATATTTCCATGTATAAGATAAATCTAGGTTAGGGTAAATTTACTTATGGAAGGAAATTTTCCTTATAGAAGTGAAACATAGATTTACTTAGGTATAGGGTGTTTGTGATTTTCAAAAAAAGAAGGAATGGAAAAGTCATAACGAAAACCTTATTGACTCAACACCTTCCAGGACATCCCACTCACATTTGTGAATATCAGTTAAACACACTAGTGATTTAAATGAAACCAATCATTAGTAAAAATCTATATTGGCCTGATAGTGAACCAAAATTCCCTTCCCAAGAATGATATAAAAGCCTATGATTTTGAGTATTAAGAGGTCCCATATGAAAAATATTAACCTACCTCAAGGGGTTTCTCATTTCATTGGTTTATACTTTATGAATGTAAACCAAAAGGGGTTTCAATCATCCTCAAATCACATTATTATTCAATATGAAGCCAAAAGATTTCCACAATAGCCACATAGAAAAAGTAATGCTGAGAACCCATTTTAAATAAAGAAGAAACAATAGTAGAGGCTACATGAATAGTACCCTAAATATTAAATGGTATGGAAACCGGATCCTCTATTATAGAATACACTTTATATATTTTTTCTTATCTATTTTCATATGTTATAACCTAACACACTTAATTAGATCATATCTCTTGTATCTATGTATCTAAATCCTTTCTACCACGACCACCACCACCTCTTTTAATTGTATTTATAGTAGTACTCTAAAAACCTACCTAGAAAGGTAGTCATGATCCTTCTACTAATGTTAGAGCTGATGTACAACCTCTCCCAATAGTAAAAGATTGTAATGTACTACAAAAAATCTATAGATCCCCAACCTACCATTTAAATGGAACTAAATGCATTCTTTAGGACACTAGAAGTTCGTATTCCCTAGCGTTCCAAACTGGTGGCAAATAATATAATTTTCAATGGGTTCCCCCTAGATTCAATTTCCCAGGTATATATTATCAAATTAGCACTACTAACTTCTAGTAGAAACACTTCCTTATATCAATTTGTATCCTACCTACCCCACACCGTCAGCTTCACTCAGGTTTCATTTAGTGATTATATCCTAGTTCACTATATCAGACATGAATGTCAATCATATTCCATTTTCTTGAGATTGAATAACATCTCTATGTCCATCATTAAATAATATCTCTTTCAATGGATCAGCAATAGTATAGATATGTTCGATGTGATTATGCTTGGTAAAATGATCTGAGTAGTTCATAACAGAAATAGAACCCTACTACAAATTTATGAATTCATGGGAATGACCATACCTCAGGGTCTCAAGTAATAAATTTTCATATAATGAAGGTTGTAAATACGTCAAAAATCACATCCTAGTACTGGACTAACTTGTTCCAAATATCCCAACAACTTTTTGAGGATCTCGAAAGAAAATCTGTAGCACACACCTTTCTCCCCTAAAGAGGTTTCTAATTGTGATCAAAGAAAGATACAACATTTTCAATCTATAAATCTATATTATAAGATCTACCATCCCATAATAAAGATGGTGTATTATAATTATAAAACTCCCACATCAACTCTACTACATTAATGGTAACACCATAGATTTACCATCATATCCTACATAAGCTAAAGAAACTATAGTTGAAACTACACATCATCACCTACACCAAGGATAACATGAGGTTCTATAGGTGTTAGTACTTGAGGTGTCACTTGTGCGTTAGGACCCACCACCTATGAATCGTGGTCATCAACACCCTCTATTAAAATTTCTAAAGTAATTCAATATAGAATAAACATAGAATTCCAAGAAAAAACATCAAATTGGTTTCTATAACTATATAGATCATATATACATGAATAAAATAGGTTCAATCTTTACGATGTAACAGTCTCAAACCTATACCTAAATATAATGCCAGTAATGGGTGATATGAACCATTATATTGAACACAAGAGAGACTATTAATGTACTAACAATAATATTGGACAATAGGATATGGAGGTGCACATGGATGCATATATGGTTAGTCGTCTAGATTCATCAAATAAATCAAATGAATCTATGGTGAGTGAGGTAGTGGGCGAAATATCTATCCACTGGTGAAGACACAAACATGAAATTTCAAGAAATAGGTCATGGATTTTTTTTCAACCATGGGGTTTAGACATGAAATCATTGGAAATATTGAATAAAACTACATATAATGATAAGGTTAAATCTCATGGAAAGCTCAAAAAATTTCAAAATCGGTTTGATGTGTTGGAAGAAGAAGAATGTCATGCTCTTGGGGATGGAAATGAAATGGAGGATGAACATGGTGAGGACCCCCCCTCCCTATGGAATGGAGGTATACATAATAGGATAAAGAATATTCCTTGGACTCCCCTTATTTTTAAAGGAAGTGGGCATTGTAGTGTACTATGTTAGATCCTGTTCAATAAAGGGAAAGAACGCCATTTTGGGATTTAGAAGGCTTTATTAAGCTTAACTAAAGGATAAGATGAAAAAAGACTACTATAAATTACCTAATACTCATGTTACTAGGTCCGAATGTAATTTTAAAATACCTCCAATGATTCTTAATAATCTAGGAAAAAAATACAAGGGAATCAAAAAAGGCACTAACAGACATTTGGATGGAAACCGAGTAAGGGAATCTGAGAAAAATGATCAGGTGAATGTATAAATCTAATTTGTTAATCCAATATATAGTGGCACAGAAATAATGGAGTGTTATGTGTGGGAAAACATCATTAGTTCCAATAATTAATTTATAGATAAGTTTTTTGGGATCAAGGAAAAACAAGAGGAGTTTGAGATGTTAGTTGGGAGGTGAGTCCATGTTAACATTAACAAGGAGATGTTTATTTGGAATAAAAAAAATGGCTTATTTTCCCATGGTTTTGAAATAAATAAGATTACTACTGAATAAAATATCCAGGCATGGGACAAGATGACACTAAATATTAAATACCTTCTCACGGATGATCTGGATGGGAAGAACACCCTATAACAGAGTCTAAACATATTTACGGTTTCCAGTTGGCATAAACTAAAATATATGTATTCATCAACCTCTTATGTTGTCAGTTTATTGTATGAATATGTTTTTGGAGGGTTTCCCACATTCCCCTTAAAAGTTATTTTTCTTAATAAAAATTTATAATTCGGTTGGTCAAGACTCATGTGACACTAAAAAATTTCTCATTTCATTTTATTACATGGCCTCATGCATGCCTCCATGTATGCCAAATGCATCCAACATGTAGTAGGGGTCGAATATGGTAAAGTTGGGAGACTATATGATCATGATCATAATGGAATAGTGCTTAAATGTATTTAGGAATAGAATAATCATAATATATAAATGATAGTACAAGGTAATTCATTTAGAAAAAATGAATGAACAACAACTATAATATCCGCATCATATAAAATATTATCTAAAGTCTTGTATTAAAAAAAATAAATAGAGAAGCATGGAAGCCGAAATTAAATATAATAAATGTGAAAAAAGAAAAAAAGTAATAAAATTATACTTCTAGAAAACATCATGAGCTATAAATAAGTCCTAAGCTTTTCGAACTCCATGCTATAAAAACCATGTATCCTTAAATGGGTTGTTGGAACTTTGCGTACCTACATCCACATAATCTTCTCAAGTACCATATGGATCATTATTAGGGTGAGAGATAAACTCAGTTGGACACCACCAACAATGTCTATAAATATCCAGTCAATGAAGATAATATAAGTTGAGTGAAAATATAAGGTTAAGATGTAGAAAAGATGTAAAGGGTTATCTATGGTGTGTCAGGTATACAAGGCTGACGCTACCTTATTAGGATCATGCTGTATAATATCTAAATAAGTAACCAAATGTATAGATATATATATTTTAGTATATGTATTCATATCTAAAACCATATATATCTAGACACAACTAATATACTAGACTTGATGGATAAATTTGATGTCCATGTGATGTAGAATGAGTCTCACATGTGTCAAGGGATTCCATGCCCAATATCATAATTTTAGTGCATCCATGACCAAATCATATTTGTAAGATGATCATTTTCATATATCATATATGTTGGGGATTCCATTCCCATTTCATAACATTCCAGACATTGTTTATGAAACCTAATCTGAATGGGTCTGCTGACTCATTATTCAATTTTGTATGGTGTATTCATTTCCATTCTTCATAAAATGTATGGGTTTACATTACTGTTAAATATAATTCATAAGGGTATCCATGCCCATATGTCACATTTTCATGGAATCCATGCATGTAGCTCCTAAATGTGTAGGATATTCCATTCACAAATCATAGCAAGGGGGTTTCCCTATTAGATTCAAAATAATCAGGTCACTGTGACCAAATCATAACAATAGGGTCATCGTTCCAATGTTTTATAATAATAGGATCACTATTCCCAAACATCATATAGTAGTTTCTCTATACCAAAATCATAATATTTTATAATCAGCAATCAAATATTAGTAATATCCAACAGATAATTCATTGTTCATTAGCATTATTTATTAACAATGGTGTAACCATTTGTTTGTTAAAGTATGTAATGTGGTTTTACCCCTCACAATACACGTAATTTAGAATAGTCTTTCTATAAAAATAAATTTACCACTATAGATAAGGATATCACCATTTAGAAGTATAAACATACACATAGATACATGTTTTGATTGTATAACCATGAAGTTAAATAAATCATAAAAAGGGTACTCCCAGGGGTATGGCTCGCAATGAGGTAGATGACCTCCAACGTCATTACGATCTTAAGGAGTTGTTATGTTCTATAATAGAAAAAAATTAAAAATAAAATTAAATTTAATAGAAATTCTTAGTGAAACTGGTGTGTGGAATAATGGCTTATAATATTATGAAACATAGATTTGATGGATAATTAATGGACCACCATCCTCATGTCTATCGAGGTGAATTCATCTAGTATCAACCATTGTATTTTTCTATTTCAAAATTTGAATGGATAATACAGGTCAACAACATGAAAATAGGTAATAATAGCCTTCACAAAAATAGAATCATGGATATGAATAAAAATGGTAAAATGTGCCTAAAGAGTTAATCAATTCTCAAGAGATATTCAACGAGATGAATGGTTATTTGATCGAACATCATAATAAAAAATGGGATCAAATCCCAATAGAAGAGGGTTTAGGAAACCAACTGGAGAAAAATGAGCCTTTTATTTTCTAGAATAATGAAATATAAAAAATTAGACATATAATTCATTATGGGAAATGGTATAATCACACAAAATTAATGGGTCTCAAATTTTATCTATATGATTGGCCAAAAATTGTGCCAACCATGCATGGCTAACTATCAAAAGAGAGGACCCACATGCCTTATGTTTATGGTTTGTGAAACTATTCTTGGACCTTGCGGTTTTCCTATGCTAAAAAATACAGAACCTCTATAAGGGAATGCAACTTGGGTCCCATGATTAGGGAAAACCAGAAATAAATTTTTTCATAGAAAAACACACAACATTTTTTGGAAAACCAATGATTATTGGACCGAACTATTTCTACTAATCGTGTGGCCTAGTGTTTTATTCTTCCATTCAGGGTTCTGAGTTATGAATAGGACCCAAACACCCTTGTTTCCTTCATTTATTCTATATTCATTTACAATAGAAAAAAATAATGAACTAGACAAAAATAAGAGGATCCCTACTTCACTGAAAATCTAGTTTTATAAAGATTATGTGAAGGGTTTTTATATTATATATCTCTAATTAATTGATAAAATATTCATGTTTTAGTATCATAAGGGGCACACAGGTGTTTATGCCAATCCTAAAAGAGGGTAAACCTATTGTTATCACAATATCATAATAGGGTACACCATAGGTTATCCCATAACTATTGTAGGTACATGTGTGGTTTTCCTAGCCCTATCAGGTGATGAATGACTTTGTGTGTAGCCTTGACATAATATAAATTTGATTAGAATTATTCAAAACTTTTAAAAATATATTATGAAATGATCATGTGAAAATATTATTATGTTATTTTACATGTTCCTTGATTCCTTTATGATTCTTGTGAAATTAACATCAATGCATTATGGTGTTACTTATGATTATATGGATTATTGGGAATAAATTTCGAATTTTATGCTCATGTTCTATAATATGTATCCATATCATTTTCTTATATATGATCATTGATTAATATCTCCATTTTTTTTTATCTTTTATAAGTTTATAAACTCATATTTTTTATGTTTTCTTTTACACTTTATATTATTAATGGGTTTTAGTATGATATTTCGAAGAATAGTTCTAGTTGTGATAAACTAGGTGGGAGATAATGTAGATCTTTTTTCTATAAGTTGTTTATATATACATGTTTCCAAATATACAAAAAAAATTATAGAATATATTATAATGATATTTAATGAAAATTCATCAAATAATATGTAATATATATATATATATAATTTTTTGTCACTAAAACAATTCCCTAGAGTCATGGTAATATACCCTATGATCTTGTAAAAAAATCTGATGAACAAGAAATAAAGAAACTTTTATGATACTAACAAACCAATCCATTTCTATGGTATCTGAATTAGAATTATTGAGAATATACATTTTGGAAGCTCACAAGCTACAATTGTCTATAAATGTTTTTCTAGATCATGACTCTATACCCTCTATGTATAAATGATTGGATGTAGCAATGAATAATTACATACATATCCTAATTCTAATCACTAAAGATTTATCTCCTACATGTCACCTAATATGTTCTTCTAACTAAAATGATACTATAAATGGATGTGAGAAAACCAAAAATTAATAAAACATTACATAAATTTATTTCATGAATGCTAAAAAGAACGTCACATACTACACCCTCCAAGCTATAGCCCTAATCACAAATCCATATGTAACCGATACATAATTCATGTCAATATTAATCATCATCCACAAGGTAACATGCTACTTAAAGAAAAATTTCCCACAAATTTATTAATTGAGTAAATTAAATATTTTTAAAATAAATCTACATAAGTTGAAAATGATTAATTCATAAAATAACATAATATTTCAATACTTTTTCTCACTATTCTAAAACAATTTTCAGGCCATATTTAAAATAATGTTTGAAACTCTCTCTTGAAATATTATTTTTAATCCTACATGAAATCCATCTTTTCAAAATTTTGTTAATACATTTTTAAAATCATCCCATTCAAAAATTTAATATCAAAATAATAAACCTCTTCAAAATGAAAACTGGCTATGATTAGAATCCTTTTAAAAAATCCAATACTCACCTATTAACTTAAATTTTCAAATATCCATGGTACCCACTATCTCAAAATCATTTCAAAATAGGGTCAAATACGTTTTATGTAAATATTTATTTTAAAACATTTCTTTCCCTTAATAGAATGAAATACTCATTATTAATGATTTCAAAACATTTAATACCATTTAGTAAAGTCATGTGGGCGTTTGAACCAATGCTTGGATTGTGACATATTTTCATAAAATGTATTTAAATCAAAGGAAATATAATTAAAACAAAAAAATATTATAATACATAAAATTCCAAAATAAATATTTTTAAATAGATGAACATTTTTAAAATAACTACATGGGATATTTTTTCAACTGCATGGAATGTGGCCTAAGACCATGCTGTGTGAAAAACAATTCAAACAGAAATTCACACCATTTGTGGTCATAAAATATGAATAAAAATTCATAATGATGAATTTAAATCCTAAAATAAATTCATAAAATGTAATCCATGTCATTTACAAAAAAATATCATCAAAAATCGATTGTAATCTAGGTAGTATTAGTGTCCTCTAATGGTGGAGGAAAAAATGCACAAAAGGAACCACCAAAACTATAATATAATGTACCAAAATTAAAATTTGACAACCTAAAACATATAGGGGTTGGTTGAAAAAAGAACCTGAAATATAGAGTAGAAAATTATATCCAATGGTAGAAATAATGAGGTATGAATTCTTACTTCAGAGATTTGTTTAATAACCTTGAAGGAACCCTAAAGAATCCTTGAGATAAGGGAGGTATGGAGGATGGTGGAGAATGAATCCAAGTGCTCCTTATATAGTTACTATGATTTGAGGGAGGGGTTGAAATTTTTAAAACCCCCCAAAAAATATCATTGATAAATGTGTAAAAACATTAATTTTGTTGGGAAACCCGCATGGTTTACTCATTTAGTTTACCAAATCTTGCAACAACAATGTTTCTTAAATTGGATTCCCAAAAAAGTGCAATTAGTTTCTCCTAATACTCGACATGGTCCGGTTACCCATGTTACAACCATTGATTGTTGAACAATTTCGTTAATATACCTCCCAGATGTGTTGTTTCATGGGTTTTTCTAACAATTCATTGTCCATAAAGTGAAGAAAAATATCAATAAATTTTAAACTCAGTTTTGAATCATATGAAATTTTAATCATCCAAATATTAATTTAATATATCACAAGATAAGTTTAAAAGTGATAGGTGTGTGTTACGTGGCTATTCTACAATACAGTAAACCTTAAGACGTCCTTAGAAGGTGTTTATCTACTGTTTTTTCAAGTAATTATTTAAAAAAAATATATAAAATTGTGGGTCTCTGTATTAATTAGTCGTCCATAAATATGAATGAAAAATGAAACATGAAATTAAAAATAGATTAAAATGGAAATTCTATAAAAAAAATTATTAAAAAATTATTCTCAAGTAATATATTTTTGGTAAATTCTTTATATAAATACATAATGATATAAAAGTTCAATATATTGTGTCAAAATTAAATTTTCACATTGATGAAGAATTTTACATTAGTCCACTAAAAATGTTTTTGGTATTTCTCATAAATTATATACAAATAAATGAAATTATATTTTAATTAGGTATTATTTAATTTTTTATTAAATTATGTAAAATTTTAATCATATAATATATTTTTTATTTCATTACATGTGAAACATATCTTTAGTGAATGATAAACATTTATTTCATTTTAAATATCATTAGAATTTTGGTTTAAATTAAATTGAAATAGAGTAGAAGTTGTTTATACTCACACAAACATATCCCTAGTAAAATGGACAATATATTTATATTTAATTTTTTAGAATCATTAGTTATAGATACACTAAAAATATTATTTTTGGTGAATATATTACCATGAATCAATATAAATTTTACAATTAGTTTAGCTATATTGGGATGTGATAAAGATATTCTAAATACTAATTTTATTTTGAATGAAATTACTTAAAGTCATATGAAAATTATTTTTTTAGACAATAATACTCCAAACCATTTGAAAAAAAATTAGACAGAAATAATAATATTTCCCAACACTACTAAAACCCACCAATTGTTAGTAATTATTTCATGTGTAACACCAAAAGCCTACCTAATGTAGGATATGGGCATGGGACATTCACTAAGTGTATAAAAATATAATTTGGGATGAATTACACTCATCAATCATGGAAATGTAGTGGAACCACTTATAAATACCCAAATCCTCAGGTTAATAAGACGCAACATCCAAATTAACAATAAATTTTTGTAATTACGCAAAATCCAGAAGAATATAACAACTCTAACTCAATATAAAAAAGTGAAACCACTACTAAGGAATGAAATAAATAACTCTTATATTATTATAAAATAATCCTATCATGAAAATATAAGGACTAAAACAATAATTTATGTCATCCTAATGTAAAAAGAAAATATTAAATATAAGTAAGGGTGAGAATCCTTGTGTGATCAGTTGTTTCATCCCTAAAAATCTATTTTCTATGTGGACAAAAAAAATCATTAGTAAATAAAAAGTGAATATAAAAAGTAATTCAAATTATATAGTCACAAACTAGGTATTCCATGAAGTAAATCAATTTTATAATTATTCATTATTCTTTCACGGATATATATTAATTATTATTTTAAAGATAATTTTATAATAAACAATTGAAAAAAGAATAGTTTTACTTAACTAAATTTTATTGCAATGAATATCATGGTTTTATTTTAAATAATTATTAATTATATAAATTGGGTTTAATAAAATATAATTTTTTTTTAAATCATTATATAAAATATATCTTTTGTTGAATTTTTATAACGTTTCAAAAAGATTTATTTCAGATTGAATAATGGAAATATAGATATTTTTTTGAATAATTGCCATTTATTTTAATAATATTAAACAATTTAAAACACCAATTATATTTTTTATTATATATAAGTACAAAAAATAATGACTTTTATTAAAAATGATTTAAATTAATATATATAAGTCAACATTAAATTTATCTTTTTAATATGTTAATTTTTATGATTTAAAATAAAATTTTTTAAAAATTGTTTCTTGTTATGTTTCACGAACCCCAATTAAAAGTAACATATAACACATATAAAAATTGAATCCTAAAATTTTATTATATAATTTTAAATATAAGAAATAAATTTAGTAATGAGTTTAATTTTTTGTCATTGTTATTAGTATCTTTGATTAAAATGAGTCACCGCAATAAAAGGGTAAAATGGGTTTGTTTATATAAACATTACGTGAGAAGGTCCAAATATATTTTATTAATTCTTATCAGATGAAATGATTTCTAATTTATCACATAATATTATAATTTTAATTATTTCTTATCAACTTTAGCATGATACTGAGTAAATTTTATATTAAAACATTGAACAATTACAAGTGTGAAAAACCAATCCCTTAAAAAAGAAACCTCATATCATCCCTTTCCCACACATTTTCAGAACTATTAATCATCCAATACCAACTTAAATATCTTCCCAAAATACCTCCGAATATCATATATGTATTTGTCTCACAAAAATACCAAAGCCATAAGAATGAAGGTGTAATCTAAAGGAGGTTCCACAAAGAAGACGTATAACTCCTAACCGAGTGTTTCATATTTATGTATTTTGATTAAACATTTAAAAAATATTGAATCATGATGTAATATTAAAATAAGTTAATTATATATTCTAATTTTTTTTATTGTACCAAATATTTAATATCCGTTTATATCCTATGTGAAATGGAAACATTTTCGTGTGTACGTTTGTACTACCACGTCCAAAAAGGGATGTTTTTTATTTGTAATCAACAAATTATATGGAATAGTCAAATGACAAATAAATTGATTAAATATGATATTTTTGACATATTTCTTATTACATAAACATAATATATTACATACTTTATTACCCTTCTATCTTTCATAAAATTATAATGTTTCATGTGTATGAGTGAAATACCTCCTCCATGAATCATTATGATTCACTTCTCATTTATAATATATAAGAATTTCCATTACAATGAATATAATAATAAATAAGAAATTTAGAGCATATTAAATATTTTTTAAATTAACTTACTATATAATCTATTTCATTTCCACAAATAAAAAATGAAAATATATTTCTTTCATATGTATATACTACTATCTCTAGGAAATATCACGGTTTATTTTTAATTACCCCCATACATGGTTGGTTTTAAAAGTGTAAATATTTATAATGATGATAATTAAAAAATATATTAATATTACAAATTTATTTTAACTATAAAATCTCTGGCCATCGTTAATTCACTAATATTATTTAATTTTATACACCAAACAACGGCAAAATGTCCAATGTGAACATAATATCTTCAGTATAAAAATTAAACATGGTAAAAATGGAATTATGGGAATAATGATAATGGAGTTAACATGAAATAGTTCTTCATCATGAAGAAAACTAATATAATTTTGTTACAAATGAGGATATACATACAAATAAATCACTATTGGACGCTATGTAAGTGATTTTCATTTAAAATTTAATTTAAAATGTTTTAAAAAATATCTCCTCTATATCGAAGTTCAATTAATTATTTAATGAATTTAAGTATTTATGATTCAATGTTTTATAAATTCCATTTTCAACTATATATTCCTTTATTAAAAAAATGTCTAAATGTAATTGTTTCAATATTATTCTCCTGTTTTATTTTTTAATTTTTACAAATTTGAAAATATTACATTCCTCAAACATATAATTATTGACTGAATTTTCCCACCGATATAGATAATTTTCAATACCATTTGTTCTATAAATATTATCAAATTTTTCAACAATATAATATTCTATCTCTTTATCAAATTTTTCATTTTTATTACTTTCAATATAATACATTTCACATTAATGATATGTTAAAATGGAGTGTGTTATCCTTATGGGTTAAAATGAGTTTTTATGTGTTTTATGATAAAAATCACAAGAATATAATTTTTATTCATCATATGGTTGCTGAGAGTAATAGATGATGATGGGTGTGTTTGGACCATGTTGGCGGGAGGTGATTTTATGGATATAGGAAGAAGGTTTTTGTTTGATGTTTTTTTTTCAAATGTACAATTACCCCTCATTTTAGGTTTGGGGGATCAGGAGAGGGAAGAAACATGCTCAAAATATTGGAAATATATTTCATAAGATTGTTATTAAATTATAGTTTTTTATTCTGATGTTTTTTCTAGAGTACTTATTTTGAGGCGTATCTTTTTGGAGTGAACATTTTCAAAATTGAGTGGGAATGTGTACTAGTTTCAAATTGTCTTTAGAGATGTTCAAAAAATAATATGATGTTTATTTGATATGATAATAGTTCTCAAAGTAATATGATTATTAAAAAAGGGTGATCCATTATTTGTGAAATAAAGGGGGAAATTTTTTTGAGTATAAAAGAAATGAATTTTAAATTTATAATGTTTTTATAAAGGTAATTTTTTTCAGACCTAGATAGTTGGGATGAGATGAACCTGATGTTGATGTTTTCTGTAGAATATTTGCCTAAATTTTTCAAATTAATATGTTTTGAAAAAAATTTGTTCTCCAGATCCGTTGGATGATTTAATCTATTAGATGAACCAATCCATAAAATAAATCATAAGTTGATGAGTTTTAGAATTAAAATATGTTGTTATTGATATTAATCAATTAGATATGTTCTTTCATCGATCCATCATATCATTTTCAAAATCTATAAGGAACAAGAGTAGAGTTACATTAAAGAAATTTCATTAGAATACCCTAGTAGTATAGGATTAACTACTGTTGTTGGCTATGAATAAAAAATCTTATAGACATAGATAAATCTGTTGTGATCCAGATTTTGATCCATCAAATTAGAATTAGAGACTTATAAATTAGACGAAATATAGCAATGCAACACAATATTTTAATTTTTCCAATGCATTGAATAATTTTCTCAAGTTTCTTTGATTTAAATTTTGTCATGATTCACCGAACAAGCATTGACACTAAAAAATCAATGAATGTTGAATTTCATCAGACATGGTTTATTCAGACAAAGTTATAGTTAAACAAATGATGAAAACAAGAAAAATACTGATGTTTGTATATGACTATTTCTAATGTGTTGCGAATTCATAAGACGTTCTAAATATTATTTTGAAAAAAATCATTTAGTTTGAGGAATCTGAGTTTGATGTTTAGTGAACTAGGATAACAAACATGTTTCAATTTCAGATATATTGGATTGATCACATGAGAAGTTCTCAATAAATGGAGTTTGAAAATAAATATACTTTATAGAAATAAATAATAATAAAGAAGAATCCAAAGTATTCAAAAATAATAAGTAAGTGTTCAAATTAATTTTGGATTTATTTATTAATTATAATCTATTAATTTTATTTATGAACTGTATCAATTTTGGGTTTTAGTCATATAGATTTTCAAATAAGGAATATAAATTTGTGAATTTACAACATAAATTGACCCTAATATGTGTAAAAAATATAAAAAACTAGATTTTTTTCAACACATAATATCATAAGAAACATTTATGGAAATAATAATTTTTTAAATTTTTTATGTTAATAAGTTATCACGTTGTGCTGCACAATAAATCTGAAATGTTTCAGAAAAATAATAAAAAAGATGAAACATATTTCTTGAATGAATAGTCAGAAATGTCTACATATTGAAATATCAGACTTGTTCCTATATGAATAATTTCACAGAGGGCTTAGATTGAGTGATCATAACATGTTTTTTGTATAAAGTCCAGATGATTTTAACCATCCTTTTAATGATAAAGAATGTAATTAATTCGTATATATTGATTTTAAAAAATAAAAGTAGATGAAACAACATAGTTTCATGATTGGAAACTATTAGTGAATGTTTATAAACTTATTAGAACCTATAATTTCAATTATTCATGTTAGAAGAATCACATACACTATTATTTTGATTATAGTGCAATAAAACTGCCAGGGTATTTCCTACTTGGTTTATGCACACAAAATGATTGTTTTATATTGGGTTGTGTGGTATTGGATTATTTCAAACCCATTTCATGGAACAGATACTCTTAGTTATTAATGAAACTTGTAAATACATAAGTTCTTAAGGATGTGGGAATGCTTTGTTTTTTGGAAGGTGATAAATCCATAATAGAAGATGAATATTGTTGTAAATAAATATATTGTAAAAGAAAAATATAACACTTAGTCACCCCTCCCCCAACATAGTGAATACGTTTATCTTGTTTGAGAATTTTCATTTGTTATGAGAGTGATGTTTACCATCATTTACTACTTTTTTGAATTTCGTTAGGATAATATGTTATAGGTAATTTTAATTGTGTGAGGAGTATGAGGATTCCAATTTTCAAAGGACAAAACTATAACATTTTGAGTGATTTAATTTTTATGTATCTTATGTATCTTTTTTATGATGCTTCATAAGATTCAATATATGAATATCCTATATTGTGGAAAATTATCCAGTTTAATATATTGATATTAAAAATCTTGAGAATTATGTAAGGCAAAATTGATTTACTTTCATCACCCTCTCAATGTGAATTTCATAGAGTGAATGGACTTTGAGCTATTGAAGGTGTTTGCAAACGGGGAAAATGTTTATAAATAGAATTCAAAGGTGAAGAAGGAATAGTCGAAAATTTGGTGGATGGTGTACGAAGATCTCAAAATGAGTGAGTATGAATTTGTTGTTGTTTTTATATGGTTGAATGATATTTTTATCCGGATAGGATTTCTGGATAAAAATATAGAATATTCAACTATATTTGAAAAGAGAATACAAATTCTTCTTGAACAGATGGATTTTAGTGTTTCATCTTTGTAAGATATAGATCCAAAAACTCTATCTTCGGAGTACTTACATAGAACTCTCATTACTTATTAAATGTGATGAGGGAATTTTATGGAATGTAAAGAGAATATTGATGAAAAAATTTTATATAAATATTAAAATCCAAGAGAATAAAATGATGTTGTTGAAGATGAATAATATAGTGTCTTTGACAACAAATATGAGTTTAGTAATAAAATTAATAATATTTTTTTCTTATTTTTAAAAAATGTTAAAATAGGAAACAAGTTAGTGGAAAATAATGTTACTAATAAATTTTATTAGCCATTCCATTGTTGACAATTCTATTAAAAACTATTCTCAACGAAAGGATGTGGAAGAATGTGATGATGATTACTAAATTTCAATAAGTTCATTGAGGAAACATTATGAAAAATAAAAATTATATTCAAATGGAAAAGATAAAAATTTCCCTAAAACTAAATTGATAATTTATTTCCTAAAGATAATTAAGATGGTTATAGTGATGTTAAAGCTCAATAACTCTCTAAATATATTATTAAAAAAAGTTATTGAAAAATTAAATGAATAATCATTAGCTGGTGATGACAGAGGGGCTTCTAAATAGTTGACATAATTATAATTTTCTCCACAAATATAGTTTATATAATATCATATAAATGTTTTAGTACATTAAATTAATATAAGGAAGTTTCAAAATGAATGTTATGAAGAAAATAATCAAGAATAGTTTCTTGAATAGTAATAAATATTTTTGTAAAAGTTTTATCCTTTTAGTTAATCTATTAAAAAATAAGATAATATGAATAATTAGCATTAAATGAAGTTATAATTGAAATATGAATATTTAATGATTGTTTGAAAAAATTTCTATAATGCTAAGAAAGAAGTTATAAATTTACAAAACACTTTTTATGAAATTGGAGAATGTTTTGAGATGTGTGATGTGGATAAATATCAAACAAAAATTCTTAAGGATTGAAAATTAAAATGAATATGTTCCCACGAATAAGAAATATGTGAAATTAATTTATATATTTCAATCTACAAAAGCTGAAAATTTATAAGTTTTTATTATTTCAAAATCTGAATTTTTTTCTAATACAACTAATTCAGTTAGATAGGGGAATAAATCCTAATTGAATAAGAATATGTGGAGTGATAAAAGAAATGAAAGTGTTATAAATATTTTCATATGGAAGGTAATAAATTTATAGAAAAAGTGTTCAAAACACCATATAGTATAGAAGTTAAAAATTAAAATATTTGTTCTATGGTTAACACATAAATTATAGATGATTTTTAAGAACATAAAATATGTTTTGGTTAAATAAAAACACTAATTTTATACCATTAGTTATATGGATCAATGTTTATGGGGTAATTAATATCCTCAATGAAATAATTCTAAGAATGTTTTTTTGATATTTGAAAATAGATTCCATCCACTCGAACATATTTGTGAATGATGCGAATAGCCTTGAATTATTTCAAATATATTTCTTGTTTTGTTACTAGAACTATAATTTTTTTATAATAATTATCAATAAGTACATGTGAAGGATGATAAATGGAATGCAAATTCTCTTTTTGTAGAAACATCTTTTAATGATTCAAAAGAAGAATTATCCTAGATTTTGGATACTAGGTTACCTTCCAATATGATAAGAGATTGGAATTTGTTGAAAATAGAAATAAATTAATATAATTAATGGTGACATATTCCATGATGAGTCACTAATAATTAAAGGTGTTGTATCTTTTATAATAGTTGAAGAAAAATTGATCATCAAAAAGGACATTTTTTTTGAAGGGTTGAAACCCAACATTTTTTAGAGATTCAATACATTTTGATGAAGGAAAAAAATTTGGAAAATAAACTTTTATGAGTATAATATTGAAATTCCATCAAGATACACCAATGTACAAAAAACATCATGTTCAAAAAAAATTGATGTAAAAAAGTCATGTTATATAAAAATGATGAAATAAATTCAATTTTGTAAAAAAGTATGGGGAATATAGTATACAAGAATATGATAAACATAAAAATTGAAATATTTTTTATGATATATCTGATATGATAAGAAGAAGAGATTGGTTTTGATCAATTATTTAGAAAGGTATGATTACAAAATCTGTGTATAAGAATATTGAAATTTGTCCAACTCAACCCTTGGAATTGATTCATTTATATATTGTTGGTCTAATGAGTAAATTATAAAATTTCAGATATTACTACACTATTTCTATGATTGATTATTATATGAAAATTAATTTTATTATGTATTTAAAACATTAATCAGAAGCTCTAAAAATTATTTTGATTGTCATTAGGGGAGAAGGAATGGAATTTGGACATTCAATGAAGAACATTTAAACAGATAATTGTAGCGAATAAAATAATGTGAAATTTTCATTTTACATTCATAAAAATAGGATAGTTCATGATTTTAGTACACCATACACTCTATAGTAAAATGATGTTTCTGAAAGGATTAATAAAATTTTAGGGTAAATGGAATGTGTATTACATTAATCGAACATGGTATTTATCACTTTTTCTAGTGGTAGATATTTTTTATAGTACTTCATATTGTGAATCATGTTTTCTATATACCATGTAATTATATGAATCATTATAAAATTTTATATAATGAAAATGAAAGTTAGAAAAACATATGGGTGTTGAGGAATCCCTGCATTATTAAAAAAACTAGAAGTCGTTGAAAATTTGATCAATGATGTGATGATGGAATATTACTTGGATATGCTCTAAATGGTATAGGGTATAAATATTTTGTTGGGAAAAAATACCTAAATGTGTCATCTTGGTGTTTTTTAGTGATTTTTTTTGTTAAAAATTCAGATGATTGTGAATCAGTATGTTTTGTTTTGTCTAAGTAGATATTTAATGTGGCATAGCCTCCCAGGGTTTGAAATTGTTTTGACTCAATATTTGGATTTTCATTTTTGGAAGTGGAATGATTTCAACAGACTTGATTCTTTATGCAAACCATGAAAATGTTTTTTGGACTGAAATGCAGTTCAAAGGCTATAAAGCAAGGAATTCATAGACCACAAATGATGTATATAGAACCAATAAATGAAGTTACATTGTGTGGATGAGGGGGCTATATTCAGTACCCTCAAATGGATCAGTTCATGGGGGGAATCAGTTCACATGATGCTCAGTTTGTAAGAGGCTCATCATTTGATGGAGGTTCATCATTTGAGTAATTGAGTAAGTGATTATAGGACAATAAATTGGATTTTAGTTTTTATAAGACATTAAAAACTGTAAATGATTAAGTCTTGTTATAGAAATAGTTGTAGTCCTTGGTGATGACTTTTCCACATAAGTGTTTTGGGTATCTCATATTATCAGTTTTTATAAACTAACTTTCATATATAAGGTCCCCAAATAATATTATTATGTTGAGTGATTTTAATTATAATGTATCATCACTCCTAGAAGAATTTAGTGAAGTACAAATTAGTTCATGATGGAGGATTATATGAAAGAGAAGAGCTTGTAATGAAGGATTCCATGAAAGAGGAAGTAGTTCGTGGGAGATCATTTTCATAACGAAGGAAGTTCATGAGGATAATTCATGAAATGGTTTTTTGGGGAAAATTATCCTCCAAAGAAAACAGGACCACATAGTAGAGGAAATATCTGAGTTACAAATCTTCCATGATGTGGAGAAATTCAATGTTAGAAGAGGTGGTTCATGGAAGAAAAGGTTGTCAGTGAAAAACACCGTCTACATAGTGTAAGAAAATTCATAGAGGAAGCCTGGTATTTCTAAGAGCATTCAATGATGTTCCAAAAGGCACAAAAATAGATAGTGAAAGTAATTTCCTCAAAATAATGATACTATGAAAATATTATTTAATCTATGGGTGAAAACATGAATTCAACAGGGCATCTACCTAAAATTGAAGATGCATTCATATATGATAGTGACGAGACATATAGTTCCATTAAATATAAGTGGATCCTTTACAAAGAAATCTGAAATGGAATATTAAAAGGGTGATCCTTTCCACCAACAGTGATTCAGATAAATTCCCTATGAGAATGAACCTTGGGAAAGATGTGAGATAACACTAAAAATTGTAAACACATTTATCTTATGCATAAAAGTTATGTATCCTGACACTTGTAAATTGGAAGTTATCCTTACTATATTTATGTACATTGTGTTCTCCTTGGATGTAGCCCAGTGAGGGTGAACCCAGTAAAATATTTTTATCCTAGTTCTTTCATTCATATTTTACTTTTATTAAATCAGCATTAGATAAATAGAAAAGAATTAGATCAATATAATAACATTAGTGAAAATAAATCAACCCTAATAATAAATATTTCATGATCTAGTGGGGGATTAATTTTTTTAAAAATAATATACATACCTTGATTCACCCCCTAGGGTATCATAGTTCCCCTTTGGACCTAAAAATTAGTATCCGAGCGTAGGTTTATTATATAATATATATTTTATGATTCATGGGTTATTTTTCTGTTTAAATTAAATTCCACGTATACTTTTATCTTTTTGTTCCATAGAAAATATAATAACTACAATGGAAAAGAAGATGTGTGGTGAAATTTCTATGTGTGGAAGTGTCTACGAAATGTGTGTGATTCAGTTTAAGGAATCCAAAAATGTACTAAACAATGGTTTGGATGAATCTGATAGTGAAAATATTTACTCACCAAATGGTGCTTTGGGAATCAGTGAAGAACGTGATATTGTATGTGATGATAGAGTCATTAATGATGAAGATATTTCAAGAATTATAACATGTGGATTTTTTCCACAAAAAAAATAATTGGATCATAAATTTGATTTTGGAAACAAATCAATGTTATACAAATCCAAGTAATTGAAATTGAGTTCAACTAGATAAAATGATTAATGAAATTTATTTTTGATGTGGTTATTGATCCGAGAGAGAAGAATGATTCCCAAGATGAAGAACTAGATATACGTCTACAAAGATAGAAAAAAAGATAATAAAAGGGGAAATAATATGAACTCATATGAAATTTGGAATTTTAAATATAGAAATGATTATCTTTCTACACAGCTATATAAACTAGTTCAAGAGAATAAAAGGCTATAATAAAGTAGATAAAATGATTATATTTCACTAGTGATTTCTTAAATAAAGGATAAATATTAATGATTGATTAACTCTCCTAGGAATAGGACGATGATATGACTAGAGGGAATAATCTCAAGATAGAAATTAATAATCAACTCGAATAAAGGTAAAATAAGATTCAACAGACGAGATAGGAGATAGAATCATTAATAAAAGAAGTGGAGATATATAATGCCAATAGAAATCCCAAATTTAAGAATTCATTTCACTTACTAATTGATTATCCTTCAGTAGGTGAAAATGAATTAAAAATATGATATTATAGTATAGAGGAAAAAATAAAGGAATAATATTTTTCCAATGTCCATTATATTTAGAAAAAATAGCTATTGGATATGATAAACCCTCTCCCATTCAATATAAGAAGAGTGTTGTTAACTTTTCCAGAAATATGTAAAATCATATAGGCAAATGGGATTGAAATAATTTTTTTACATAAGGTTTTGAAAACATTTGATACCTCTATGTGATGTGTGGTCACATATAATGTTTTTTATTGGGGATATGGAATATATTTCATGCTTTGAAGATAGAAATACTTTTAAATCTGGGCATAAATATTGAAAACTATATAAATATAATATAATATTTTCTCAATAGAAGGAATATCTAAAATTAAACTATTGTGGAAGAATGGGACAAACCATGAGTCTATTTCTAGAATCCCATCAGATCAATTTCAGAATATTAAATAATTATGTATAAAAATATGAACCATAAAATGGTGACATGAGGTATGTCATTAATGGAAGATGTGTTATATTTTCTAATCATTGGAATTTTATAGACATTGCATTATGAAGAAATAATGGAATGAAGAAGAACCCAAAAATATATTCCCAAATATGGAAATATATAAGGAAAATCATATGTTGGAAGAAAACATGTTATGTTGTAACATAGGTTTGAAGCTTCAGTGGAAGCATATGGAGATCAAAAAAATATGTATCAATCAAAAGCTCATTTGTACTAAAAAACACTCTTGAAAAAAATGTGACAAAACTTGGAATAGAAAAGGGTAAGCTTTTCAAATTTGGAGTAAAAAATAATGTTCATTTATTAGAATACCCACCAATAATAAGAAATAGTGTGGAAACTTGGATAAATATCAAGTAAAGAAGAAGATTCATAAAATTGAGGAAGGTTTAAGAGAAGAAAACAATTGGAAATATTTTTTCCCAATGAAATAGTCCTTAAAATGGAATATTGGTGATGTATCAAATGAAATTTATACTAATGGTTCTAAATACCAAATATTGAAAAACACCGAGCCTAAAAAACCTAAATATCAAAAAAAAACTCAACATGTTAGAAAATAAATTTTAGTTAAATGGCCGTTATGGTAAGAGTTTGATGGGAATTTGGAACAAGAACGAAATAATTACAATGCATTGAAAGAAATTATCAGCGGGTTGATCCATAAGGATTTTCCATAATCCTCTTCTTGAGGATTATATAGGTTCCCCTATCCCAATGATTTAAATGTTTGAAAAATATATTTTATTTTATGAATGACTAAGGGGAAGATAAAATCAATTTGGTGTGTGTGCTAAAAGGTCATGAATTCATAATTTGAATTAAGATACATGAAAATATAATAAGTTAAACAATTAAAATTCACATATGATATCAGATTTAATAAGTTGTTTTAAAAATCAATAAATTTTATTCAAATTTTCATATGATGGTTGGGTATTTTTTGAAAAATTGAGATTATATGATGACGATTATTCTTTTAAACTGAATGCTGGTCAAATATATACATGAATTATCCTATAGTTCTTAGATTCTATAAATATAAAACTATTTGTATCATTCCCCATTTCTAGTATAATTTTTCATCTGAGAAAAGATAAATTGTGGCAGATGAAAAATATTCTCGTATTCCATAATAATCTATGTTGTTCCAAAAAAAAGGTATCATCTAACTATATTCAAGATACCATGAATCTATGAGAGAATATCAACAATGATTCATCAAGTTGTTGAGAAATGCAGTTAAAAGAAATAATGTCATTGTAGTACAGAATGAACAAAACCATTATAACCACCTTGACAAGATTTCAGATGAATGTGATTTGGATGTAATATACTTTTGGAGAGTAGATATAGAAAATTAGGATTTATAAGGGGTTATAGATAATTAACATGTTGATGTAAAATATATATCAACATGAAATCTGAGGATCTAAGCTGAAATAGATTGACAGAACATTATGGGTGATCAGACAGTTCTAGTGTAGATATGGAGGACAAAGACTCTACTACAAGAGTTATTTGTATCAACGGAAGATCTTAAATGTCATGATGAAGAATGAGGAGATAAAAAAATTGTTCATTCAATTGATGATGAGCTCTAAAATATTGTGAAAAATCTCACATGGGAAATTATTTCAAGACCAAAAAAAATAATTTCATTGGGACCAAATGGGTTTCTCACAAAAAGATTAATGGAGATGGAACAATGACAAGAAATAAATCATGATTAGTGTTCCAAGGGTCCTCTCAAAAATAGGGTATTGGTTTTGATGATGCATTAGGGAAAATTGTAAGTCTAGAGATGATCATATTACTCTTGGCCATAATTGTGTGAAGAAAGTTACAAATTTTATCAATGAAAGTCATGTCATCATTTTGTAATGGGGTCTTGCAAGAAGATGGTTATACTGAATAACCTCATTTTTTTCTCATTCCTAAAGTTTAGAATATATTTTTTTACTTGATGGATGAGTTATATGTTTTTAATTAAGAACCAAGAGATTTGTATTCGATACTAGACCATTTTCTGTGGAAACTTAGTTTTCAGTGTGGTGGAGTTAATTAGAATCTCTATGTTATTAATGACCACAATCAAGGGATTATGGTGTTGGTGTTTTTTGATGAAATAATATTTTATAGATTATATGATGATCTATACAAGTTGTTTCTAGGATTTATGAAAATTGAGTTTTAAATGTCAATGATTGGTAAACTATGACTTTCCCTCGGTTTAGAGGAGGCATAAAAAAACATGGCATAATAATTTCTCCATAGAAACATGATGAAAGGGTTTTTATAATACTTTTACTAGATAATTCCTAGGATAAAATGACTTATTTTGCTACCTAGATGATATTTTCATAGGATAATGAAGGAAATGGCATTAATGTCATAAAATATAGGTAAATCCTTGGCCGTTTCATGTAATTGGAATTGAAATGACCTGATAATGTGTAGTTACATGACTATAAGTAATATATCAATGAAATACCAAGGTAACCCACCTATTATAAGTGAAAAAAATACTTTGTAATTTCAATGGAACGATTCATTTTGGTTTGTTGTCTATAAAAAAAATCTCAATAAGAGTAATTGGGGTGTACATATGAATATTGGTCCAGAGCAGAAGTTGATATAAAATCATTTTGTAGTGGTTAATTATATTTTGATGGATTGGGAATTTTTATCTAATAAAGAAATAAGATTAAATTTCATTCAGTAATGTATTAGAAGATTCTATTATGTCAACCCTAGAGTGCATGTCATTATTATTGATGAAGCAACAACATGATGATATGGGATTTTAAGCGAAGTATCTTATTGGAATCCACTGTGATAATTCATGTACTAATAATATTATCAAAAACTATTACATCATTTTAGGATAAATCTCATTGAAATAATGTATCAATTTATCAAGAAGAAGGTAGTGAAAGGGATTTTGGAGTAGATGAATGTGCCTAGAGATATAGAATTTGAGAATATTCTGAAAAATACTTCACCTAAAGAAGCTTTTGAATGGAATCGAATGGATCATTAATTTCATTAGACTCCACTCACTAGAAAAATAGTGAATGTGGGAGCCCCCATCCCTACAGTTTGACTTGTTTTTATAATGTATAAATTTTTGTTCTTTACCCAGTTGTAGACCAATAGGATGTGTCCATCGGGTTCATTGGCAAAGGGGGAAAATCGCGGTTATAAAATGGGGGGAGAATAAAAAAAATAAATGCAGGCGTAGAAGCTAATTAGGGGAGTACTAAACTAGGTGGATTTTTAAATATGATGATGAAAAAGGTGATTGATGAAAGGTTATATGTCATGATAATTGAGGTTCATGATGAAATAAGTTGTGCGGTTTTTTAATAAAGTGACTCATTAATGAATAATTAATTATACCCTTTTTTGTAACATCGAGCACTGATCATGATTGATTGGTTTGTGTTTTGAGTAAATACATGATCAGTATCGTAATCACATGAATCATGTTTTATGAGAATATGGAAGCATCTTTAAATAGGTATCAAAATGTGAAGTGTTTTCAATAAACTGGAAGTGGGAAATTCATGGGAAATAATTCGTCAAGGATTAATCATAATGTTTTGTGGTGATTGTGTTTATTGAAAAAGCATGATGAACATGAATAAGTATAGCTGTTGTTTATGAAGAATATATTTAAGGTAGTGTCGTGTCCTAGTGTTCGCAATGTTTTTTAGCCTCAAAATCAAGATTTTTATTGTTGGAAAATTAATAATTTATGCCTAATGGTTTTGATATGTGTATAGTATATGAATTAACATATCATAATGGAGATCAAGGGATCTGGAACATGGAGTTCACAAATCACAAAGTAGGTATGTGGAACAACAAAAGATGTTATGTTCTATAGATGAGGATACTAATTTCAGCTACCACCAATTTATCGATTCACATGAGGATCAATTCGTAAAAGGCTATGTTTATTTTTTGGCTCATCATTTTTAGTAGGCTTCTCGTTTGTAGAGTTAATTTATGAATTTGAGGAGTTGAAAAGTTATTTTAGTTGGTACAATTCATCATCCACCAAAAAGGATTGAGGTGGTATATGGACTGCAATGAAATTTTGGGCGATGGTTGTACTTCAGAAAATCATTGGGTAAATCAGAATATTGATATTTGTTGATCTATTTTTCTATTATAGGACCCCTAATTAGATCATCGAGTGTGGTGAATTTCATTATAAGTATCATCACCTGGAGAATAATTCCATGAAGAGTGAAGTAGTTCATGATGGAGGATTCTTCAATGGAGATGAGTCCATGTGGAAGGATTTTACAAAGAAGGAAGTAGTTTTTGAGGAAATATTCTATGAAAGATTAATTAGTTTACAAGAGATCATGTCCATAAATGATTTAATTCATGAGGATATTTCAGGAAATGTTTTTCACAGTGCTCTATACCAAAAAAAAATATCATGAGTAGTAGTGTTGGTCTATGAGGCATTATCCATCAACAAAGCAGAGGTAATCCGGGGATGAATGGGTGGTGTGTGGAAAATGTGGTCGTCTATGATGAACTCTTTCCATGAAATGAAAGATAGTTCATAGAGGAAGTAATACAATTTGTAGAGGATATATGTATGTTCAAAACGGAACTAAAATATTCTTTAGAAGTCATTTCTATAAACTAATATTATGTGAAAAATTGGATTTCATCTATGGGTGAAAACATGAATTCAACATTGAATGTACCTGCAATTGAGTTGAATTCATTAGTGATATTTAAGGGAATTACAATACCATAAACAATGAGTGGATCATTTATAGGGAAGTGAGATAAGGAATATGAAGAAGGTGATACATTCCACCTATAGTGATCTAGATTATGAGATTGGGGGAGTAACCCTTGGTTATATGGTGAGCTAACCCTAAACCTTGTAAAGGTAATGACCCTAGGCATATAAGTTCTCTAGAAAAAATATTTTAATTTGTAATTTATCCTTAGAGGATTTGGTACATTGGCAATTTTCCATTTTATTTTCCTTGGACGTAGCCCAAGGTGGGGGAACCACGTAAAATATGTGTGTTATAGAGAATACATTAATATTTTAAATTTAGTGCACTATCCTTAGATGAATATAGTAGGAATAAGATCATTATAATCATTTAAGATAAAATAATGTCACCCTAATAACAGAGAGATCCACATCCAATGGGGTATGAATAATTTTGAAAATAATTTACACACTCTGATTCACCCCCCACCCACACACATGGGTATCTTGGCCCATTTTCAACCTAACATGTTAGAATAATGAAAAAAAGGGTAGTTGATTCTATTAATATAAAAGTTCATTATAAATCTAAAGTATATGTTTCAAAAACATATGTAGATAACAAAATTTAGAGAAGATGAAAGGGTTTTTAATGAGAAATATAAAAAAATTCAACAATTTTGATACAACACAAATTGAATAATTATACTTATTTCTACTGATAGGTATGAACCTTTTGCATCTCATCCAAGGTTGAGGAAAGAATATCTTGTTAAAAACATCATTACTAATAATCCATGAAATTTTTAATCAACAAAAACATCAGTTTTTGTGGAAAATACTTCGTCTATTCAAATATTGATCCCAAAGATATTAATGAATATTTATAGAATTATGTGTGGAATTATGTTATAAATAATGAGTTGGAATATATTGAGATCAATGATATTTGGGAACTTATACCTCAAAATATGATAATAATATTATTCATACAAAGTGGGTGTTATAAAATAAGTTGAATTATGATAGTGAAGTGATAAGAAACAAATCATGATTGATTTTAGATAGATAACCACATATTGAAAGCATTTATATTAAAGAGAAATTTTCTATAGTGGAATGGATAGATAAAATTACAGTCGTTCTTGTAATTGACGTATAATGAGGATATAAAATTATTTATATGGATGTAAAATTATAATTTCTCAATAGGGAAAGTGGTGATGAATTTTATATTATATAACCTTGTCGATTTTTGATTGGATGAAAATGAAAACGACAAGTAAAAGTATATGAAATCTTTGTATGGGTTAAATAAAGATCCAGGAGAAAGGAATTATAAATTGGATTCCTTCTAATGGAAGATAAAATTTATAAAGGTAATAGTTGAAAATAATATCCACAAAAATGAAAATAAAGAGATTATGCCTCGTTATTATTGTGTATTTTAATGATATAATCTATTTTTGGAGTGATGAAATATCTTGTGAGAGTTTGTTAAAGAGATGAAAAAGTTTATTGAAATGTACTTTCATGGAGAAATGAAATATTTTATTAGTTTAAAAATATCCCAAAAGAAAAAATATATATTTATATATCAAGAGATATTTCTCGAGGGACATCTTATGAATTTTGGAAAGGAAAATTAAAAACCATTTCTACACAAATTTAAATGTGAACCATGTTTTATAAAGATGAATAAGGAAGCAAGTTTATTATATAAAATTCACAAATCTGTTTGGAATTTTAATATAATTTAATTCTTCAAGACCAGATGTTGTTAATAATTTTACCTTATGTTCATGATTTTAAAGGGATCCAATAGAATCATATCTATTGGTATGGAAATGTATTCTTAAATATTTTGGAGTCAAAATAGTTATAGGTATAAAATGTAATATCTGGGTAATAATTTACTTGTGTGGATACACAAATACTAATTTTTTTGGATGTTCTCATCAAAGATGATATTCATTTGTTGGATTTTTCATTCTGATAAAAATTTGTGTGAGTAAGAAAACTAAAATGAATTATTCAATAAATATTATATAAATGAAGTTGAATATTTTCTCCTTATTAAAGATAATTCACAAGTTATTTGGATGAAGACTTAGTAAAAATATTTTCTCATGGAAGGAATGTTATCCATTATTTTTTGTTAGGATAATCAATGTCTTATAAATAATACTACAATTTTAGGGATAAGTACTTGTTCAAAGCATACTGATATCAAATATCACTTCATCAAATAACATGTTGAGAAGAATGATGTCATGTTGAAATATGATCTTATAACAAAACATGTTGTAGACATTTTCAATAATAATTTAACCAAAAATATTTTGACAAACTGAGGTTCAATGTTGGTGTCCAACAACTTTATCCCCAAGGCTGAGTAATGTGTTTCAATCTCCTCTCTTATCTTTTTATTGAATAGTATTTTAAAGGGGGATTTAAATGCCTTTTCCAAATCTCTCTTATAGAGATAATATTTTTAATATTTATTACATCAATTTCAATGAATATATCCCAATTTAATTGTCCTTATATGTGATATTTCATCATTTTTCGAATTTTTATGTGGTTGGAGAAAAAATTGGAAAATTCCATAATTATGTAATTTAAATAGTTCTTCTTTTGTTTATTATTTTCAACATAACTTTTTCTTTGAGGATCCAAATTGAGTAATCCTATATTTACAATTCCTAAAATCAGGGGATACATCTTTTTCAGCATGTGCATGTTTTCTTTTGGTAATATTTAGAACAAAATAAGTTAATCATATGGAAAATTATTTTGGATGGCAAAATAGAACCCACCACAGTATTCGAAGCAGAAATCCAAATACAAGTGTCCAGATTGAGTGATTCTAGCTGGAATAGAAATAGTAATGAATGAATCATATCAATATTAAATATTAGAGATAATATCAGTATTTAAGATGTTCATGTTGTTCATGAAAACCTAGGAAGTTGGGAGACACTTCAGACAAGAAAATTTTACTTTAGTAAATAGGGTATAAAATTTTCAGAATGTTTCAAAAGGAGATAAATTACATTATTGAGAATAAAAATTATCATTCCAACAACATTTAGAATGACATATTATCATTATTCATCTCTTAAGAGGTCAAAATTGAAGAATACATTCAAAATATTGGTTCTAGACATAACATCCCCCCTGTCCTTTATCTTTAAAACATCACATTATGTTTGGAGGATGGTTCGAAGGAAGAAGGTTTATATGATAGTGATGTTATTCTAGAGAAGAGGATTATTCCATTATGTGATCAATAAATCATTGTATAACTACAATTGGTCGTATGTATAGAAGATCAGAAGTAATTTCCCCTTTGGATTTTGTTCATTTAATTGTAAACCTATCTATTTTGATTTATCCTTCAAATTGATTCATCGATTCAGGAAGGTATCATTATTTATATTTTCAAATTTTTTTGTTTCTTTTTTCAGTATGTTTTGTTATATTATGATTATTAAATTATTACCATTTTCTTTAAAAAAATTTAGGGGAGTTCTCCCCACTATGTTTAACAAGCTCAATTTGATTCAATTTATCTATGGTCTTTTGGTAACAAAATCACTTTTATATGAAGATAAACATCCATATTTGAGGACTCGATATGATTTATATTCAACTTATGTCTATATAATTAGTTCGTCAGGTATGAATATTATAATTTAATTGGAATTCAATTGTAAAAAATGATAAAGGGTGTGTCTGAAGATAAAAAATTTCCACCGCTGCCTTCTTTTGATTATTTTCCTTCCCGAATTCATCCCCACTTCCCATCAGCAATGTGGATTTATATTTTTTAATCATATTTCAATTATATTAAACTATTTTATATTATTTAAATTCTCATTTATAATTTTGACATTTAATAAAATCAAATTAACAATGTGATAGTTTGACAACATTCTCCGCAACCTCCTCGCCAGGCAACCCTATATCACCAATCAATTTATTTTTTAAGGGGAAGGTTATTAATTGGAGTTTCACAAAAAAAACCCAACATCACTATCCATTGTAATATGCTAAACCAAGTATGACATCATTTATTTTGTGGGATTTTTAAAATGAGAAAGCTATGAGTTTGATGTGTGAGTGGTTGAATTGTTCTAACAGTTTTTTGAAGTTCTTTTAAGAAAACTTTTCTTATAGGAAGAATTATGTTTTGATCATATGGTATGTTTTAATGTTTTATGTTTCAATAAAAGTTGTTATATCTCTAATTATGTAGATCATGCTTTTATGTTCAATGTTTCTTATCTCCTATTATTATTTCTCTCACATTGGCTTATAAATTTTGATAAGGGATCCATAGATTGATCTTACAAGGTTTTGGGATTTGTGAATCATAGTGGATAGAAAACAAAAAAGGGTGTGACTATTGTTAACAAGTTGTCCTGAAATGATTTTTCAGATGCTGGAAGAAGTTTCTTATTGGATGTTTTGTTTTTTCTTTCACTATATTAAATCACTTTACTTTTTAGGTTTTTTTGTAAAATGAATGTTTTATCAGACTCATAATTATATATATATATTTCTTAATAAATTACATATATTAGAGTTTTCTATTTGAAAATATTTTCGGATGAAATTATTTTCCAACTCATATTTTGGGGACTTATGTTTTTAGAATATAGAATGAAGATGTACTAGCCTCATAATATTGTTAATTATGTTCGACACATAATATGGTGATGCTTTTATGTAACAAATGTTCTGAACATCATATGTTAAAAAAAATTGATCTAATATTTTTTAACCGAAATGGATAAATATGTGTTTGAGTGGAGAAGAAATAAATTTATAATTTCAAATGTTTTTCAAAGTTATATATTTGTAGAAAAAAATCATTGTATAGTAAAGTAATAGAACCATAAGATGTTTTTATACTAACAGTTTGAATTTAATGATGTTAAAGGTTTTGAAATAGTGATGATCAACTGATCCATTGAATATTCCAATCCATCTGATGAATCGATCCCAGAAATGAACCCTCGATTATTGTTTTTTAAAGAAATAAGTCGTTGTTGATGTAGATCCATCAGAAATGTTTCACCACTAATCCATTGGTTGAGATGTTTACACTGATAAGGAATAAAATTCATAGTTCCATCAGATGTAGTACCTCAGACTACCTATGTTGTAGCAGATGAACTTGAGTTGTTGACTTTGAATAAGAAGAGTTGTTTAAACTAATCAATCAAGTGATCTCTAGAGTCTGATCCATTATATCAGAATCAATGAATAAGAAATCTAATTATAAAAACAATTTATCCAAGAAGTTTTATTTTTTACAAATTATTTGAGTCTAGTTTCATTTTTTTTAAATTTTGTCAAGATTCATCAGAAAAGTATTCATATCAAAAAATCATCTAATCCTAAATTTACTCAAAAAACATTAATTGAAATGAGTTAAAGATGAACAAATGGAGAAACTAATAAACATATTTATGTTTGAACCGTACTATATATGAAGGGTTTTGAATTATTTATATTTTTTTAATGATTTTTATGGAAAAAACAAGTTCAATACCATTGAGAAATAAAACTGAGAAATTTTTTGATTAGATTGGAAAACATGTTTCAGCTTGTGTTGTTCTGAACTAAGAAACTAAGATGTTATTGTTCAAAAAAGGTAATGAAGCAAGATATTTTTTTGATTTCATGATTTTATGATAATAATCTAGAATATTCATGTAAAATGGATAAGTGTTCAAAATAATTTTGAATTTATGAATTAATTCAGATATGTGATGTTTATTGATATGTAAAACAATTCTGTCTTATTGGATTTCCTATTTTCAGGGAACATATATAATGGGGTCAAAGTACAATATACTATAACATTTTTTGAATGTTAAATAAGAAAATCACTAGTGTATTTGTTTGTTGATATAATTTCATGATAAATGTTTCCAAATAGAATAAGTGTTTAGATGATGTTGTAGTTAGAATTTATGAGGACATATAGAGTAATCAGACTGAAAAATATGGGAAAAAGAATGAAGAATATCATCATCATTTCCAGAATAACAAGTCATACTTCCTTCCATAATGAATAATCAAATAGATTAATCAACGTGAGTGATTTGATTATATTTTTATAGGATGTTTCTAGAATTTATTATTACAAGCTAAATGGTAACTAATTGAATACTTATTTTTTTAAGAATTACAATAGTTGAAGTTGTTGAAGCATCACATTTATATGTTTGGAACTATTGGTTTAGGTTACTATATTTTTTACAATATCTAATTTACATCATTAGTGTTAGAATAAGAACATTGAATTTTGTATTGGTCAATGTTTTATAAATGTTTATGTGTATTTCCTACATATTATATCTTCACAATATGATTTCCTTCCAGTTCATTGTGTTGTATTGGAGTATTTACAAACTACATCAAAGAATATCTGTAGCTATTGAGTGGTGATCCTTTCAAATATTTTTGTTCTAGTAGATGTGGGATAGTTTGGTTTTTATAAATGTCATAAAACATTAAAAGGGGATGAATGTTTTTATAAAAGAAATTTCATATAATAGAAATAGATATCATTGATTCACCACTTCGCATCTATGTTATTACATTGATATTGGTTGGTCCTCTTCTTGGTAAGAGTGATATATATAACACGATGATGGGGGGGCATTATATATCTCTGTACTGCATTGGGTAACGAATAACCTTTAATGGAAAAAATGAGGGAGAAAACAGGGATGGTTACTCCAATGGAATAAACCAAGATTTGGTTACTTGGCCACAGGAAAAAAATAGTCAACACATGTTATATAATTTATTCTTCATGATACATATATTATGATTTAAAAATGATATTTTTTTGAAATAATTTTATTTCATATGGTATGTAATGTTTAATGGTGGCATGTTTAAATTTTTGAGTAATATTTTAACATGTCCACATATTCCTTATGATTCGTTAATGGGTTTTCTTATTGTTTATAATGGGCTTTTAATTTATTATTTGATAAAATATTATTTTGTATTATTAAAATTTTATATTTATTTTTCACATTTTTTTGTTTAAAATCTAAAATTAATCTTGTGTTTTCTTGTTTTTCATTTGAATTAGGGTATTACTTTATTTTTATCCCACACTGGTCCTCTTTTTTCTCATCAAATTGATAAAATATTTTTTTACATTCTCTAAGGATGAGTTGAACCTTTAGCAAGCTCAAGATTCTATTTATGGTCACTCTTCATAAATGAATTAATATTATCTTGAATTAAAAAAGTGTTATAAACTTAAACTTTTTTTTGAATGAAAAATGTATATTGTGTTAATGTGTCTAATTTCTCGCGTGATTTTTACTTAATTTTTTATAGCTCTAAACCAAAAAGTTACATGAAATGTAAGAAAGTAAAAACCTTATTATAATTTATTTATTTATTGGTTTATTATTTTATGGGTCAATA
This sequence comes from Viscum album, assembly GCA_963277665.1. Lineage (NCBI taxonomy): Eukaryota > Viridiplantae > Streptophyta > Magnoliopsida > Santalales > Viscaceae > Viscum > Viscum album. The sequence goes on along the minus strand of CAUJRU010002443.1, from coordinate 34,170 downwards.
TAGTTAGTTTGAAACAAGTTGTTTATATACATGTATTGGCTAGGATAGTATTAAAATACACTTTACCGAATGAATAATTTATGTGTATTCTATCATCTGATATATTTTGATGATTTCCATGTTTTATCGTCTAATGTAACTCTATTCAAAATGGTTTCCACAAAATAAATAGGAGATCTCATGTAGGAATGCAACTTTGGGATAATACCATTTCGAATAAAATAAAACTAATTGTTGGAATAGATAATTTTAAATATGTGTTAACTCTGCAAATGAAGGCTATCAATAGTGGGACCCATAAAAAGGGGTTACTAGATTCTCCATAGATAAACACATGTAAATTTGAGAACTTCATAAAATAAATTCCTCGATATTTTGAAGGAAATTTAGTCCCACTGAATTTTATTGGATGGATCAATTCTGTAGAAAATAAATTTAACATTTTGGGATATATAGAACACCAATATGAAAATATTTATATTTATCATTTTGAAGGAAACATCAATCAATGATTATCTCAAATTAGAATTACTAATATAAAATATGTGATATATACTAAGGTGTGGAAAGTCATTTTTCATCTTTTTATTGAGAATAATTTTCCTAATTATATTAATATTAGAATAGAAATAAATTTTATAGAGTTAAAGAAAAATGAAAGAATATTATATGGATACATATGGGGAAACATTTACCATACTAACATGGTATACTTTGAATTTTATACTGGATAATGAGAGTTAAATTGATATGTTGTGATAGGTGTAAAATCATGTTTATGATGTTAATTGGCATATATTATATTTAAAACCTTTAAAAAAGTTTTTTATTTGCCTAAGAAAGTTTATATGCAGTCTCTCAACACGTATATACTTTGTCACAATAAGAGTTAGAAGTGGTCCATGTGGAATTTAAGGGACAATTGGACGACAAATAAATCTATATGTAAACCCAGAAAATCTTCCAATGTTAGTTAAATAAATTTTAAAGAATATAAAGTAGGATTGAGAAAGTGTTATTTATGTGGAATTATTAGACATTCTAATCATGACTATAATGAAAATAGTTCTCATCAGTCTAGTAAACATAAATAAATATATTAATCAATAAGTAATATGTTAGAGTTTCAATGATTTGGGTCATTATGCTAAGTCATGTTTGACGTTATTTTCTAAATGTTGCAATAACCAAGGCTAAAAGAAGAAAAATATTGACATGTGTTTTCCCACTACTACAGTAGATTATGTACCATGAAATAATGTGTTGCTGGGTATTTAACTTGTTTATTAACATTATTTTTATTTCATATTTGATTTAGGATATAGATGTTATTTTATATATGAGTAATTTGAAAGTAATATGGAAATACCATCTCAAGAGATTGTGTTATAACTTTTGGTAAAAACAGATGGTGGTAGTATAAAAGAAAAAATAATTTATATGAATCATCATATTATTAATTATGGATTGTTTTTTATTAAAAAACATGTTCTATTTACCATTTAAGAGTTTTATATTAGTCTATGTGAGGATTGTGTTCCATTTTATCATGCTATGATTGATTATAGAGTGAAATAAGTAATGTTTAATCCAAAGAGTAAATTTAAATTCACATATAAGAATATTTTCATACCCTTATTAACATATAAAGAAGCTACAAAACTTATAAATGATGGGGATAAATTTTATCTTGTAGAAAAATTTGAAAAAAAATAAAATGGCCAAATCAGATTCATGACGATGGTGAATGAATTCATATATGTATTTACTAATTATTTGTCTTGTATTATTCCAAATTGGAATGTTGAGATTACTATTTATATAGTTCTTAATGTTACATAAATTTGAAAACGTCCTTATCTTTTGGTTTTATAATATTTATTGCAATTGAAAAATAGTTAGGGGATTTTCTTGATAATGGTTTTTTCACCTAAGAAATTCATGTTGGTGTGATCGTAATTGTTTTTGTTAAAATTAAGGATGTTTCTATGAGACTATATATTTAATATAGTGTACTGAGTAACATAAATATTAATAACAATTATATATTTCCACATATCTCTAGTTTTTTCATCTTTAAGGAGTTAATATTTTTATGTTTGGTTTGATGTATGATTTTCATTAGCTAATGGTACACAATAAAGATATTATGAAGATCGAGATTTATACAAGGTAAGGTAATTAAAAGTGTTTTTTCATTAACATTATAAAATTCACCGATAAGATTTATGGATACTAGAAATGGTGATTAAAATTATTATTTTATTGAATTTATGTTGGTTTTGAATGATGATATTTCATTTTATCATAAAATTAACGAGGTACATGAAAACAATCAGAGGATATTTTTTTAAAAAAACAAGAAAATAAGATTTCATGATGTTTAATTAAATCTATATTTTCTAATCATAAATATTTCTTCACATAGTAATATTATATCTACATATTGAATAATTAATGATCATACTAAAAATAAGGCGGTGAAAATTGGACAAGAAATAGAAATATCAATGAGGTTTGAAATTTTCTTTAACAAGATGGTTACTACCAATGGTTTGTAAAACACATATCTTGATTTTATATTCCAATAAATAACTTTCAAAAAAATAATTTAATATCATTTGAAAAAAGTAATGTGATGAATATTTCTTGGAAATAAAAAGAAAGATAGATAGTTATCTTGCATTATTATTTCCATCAATAAATGGAGAATTTTTTATTTTAATAAATTTTTCTTTTAAAGGAATTTGTTGTCTCTTAATGTAATATGAGTAGGTAATTATATATGTTTGACAACACATAAAAATCCCTAAAAATAATTACCCTATAAATTACCTTAAGTTTTATAAGGTGGTTCTTTATTTAAAAATTAGTAAGAATAATTTATAAGGGGTAAAATGTGAAATACATACAAGACATAAAATATTAATTAATATATTCACTCAAGGATTAGAAGATGAGGCAGAGAACATCGTTAGAACATATAAAGGATAAAAATTTCGTGATTCACAATTATAATGGTAACGAAATAAATGTAACCAATTCCTTAAGTCAAATAGGTAAGGCATAATTAACAATGTTACATTTAGAATGAAATAATTCTTTTCTATATTTGAAGGATTTTTTCAAGAAACAATTCATATAAGAACTATATATCTTTTGAATTAGATATTTGTTCATTCATGCATGTGTTAAAGGATTAATAATGATCAGATACAAGACTATGGTTTTCAAGAAAGAGTAAAATGGACTACCATGGGTATGTTTCCTGAGTATAAAATTGATAAAGAAAGTGTTATCCATTCTTTACAGAGGTTATGTGTTCTGAGTGATTATCAATTAATTAATTAATTTTTGATTGAAAATCAAAGCACATTATTTTATTAATATAATGAAATCACTTATATTATTGGAATCAGTTGAAAATAATATTTAGGAGAATGAATTAAGATATATATTACTGAATTTTCAATGAATTATTTTCAATAGGCTAACGTTGAGCGATAACAACAACAAAGGATAATTCAGACTTTTCCATTGTCTAAATGGAAATGGGTGGATATATCAACAGATTTGTTGGGGATAATAACAAATATATCTTGATGTAATAATGCAGTTTGGATTATTATTGATTAATTGAAAAATTAGTTCATTGGTTTCCTATTTTCTTATCGTGTCTTTATATCAACCTGATGAACATTATCATAAATATATATGTAGATTACTTTTATTGAATACCTATATTGTATCATATAATTTTCCTATATTTACATATTTTTTTTTGAAACAAATTCAATGTTTAGTGTGTACTTAATTGAATTTCCCGAAATCCTTTTATCCTTAATATAATTATAAGTCAGAGAGAATGATTTATACATTAGAGGATATTATTTGATATTTCTATACATATTTTCATCAAATTTGAAATTAGAATCTCTCATTATATTTTTATTACAAAAATAATTTTGTTCATTATATTATACATATGACACATTTTAATTTTTTAATAAGGAAAGCAGTGTCAAACCCCATCATCTTGGAATCTTGTCTGAGAAAGGAAATTGTTAGTACGAGATCTTTTAGAAGAAATAGAATCGAAAGTAAACATGATTCCCTATTACATTAATAAAACATAGTGTATGCTTATGATTTATATAGATCGCGGTAGGAAATATATCTCATTTTAGATAGGTGATCATGAATTTCGAAAAGTATATCAAAGGAAAAGATATAGGTTTTATGGGAGAAACTGAAAGTTAAGTCTTCGGTTAAATTTTATGTATGAAATTATAAAAGTTATGGGATTATTTCCAAATTGACATTACTTAACTTCTTGTTTATATTTGGAATATGTTTTCTTTCATGTTTCTTTGTTAAGGATGTATGTAACAGATGCATCTCTTGTTTTGATCCCTGAAGTGGTAAAATAAGCGGTGTATATCTTTTATAATGAAAATATTGTTTATATTTTGGATCATACAGTGTTCTTATTTTTAAATAATTTTATTTAATAGGCAATATTTTTAAGGAGGAATCATGTTATTGTGGAATAAACATAGGAATCAAAAAATGATATGTGGGGAAATGCCGAAACATTTTAAAATAATGGATAAAATTGAGATGAAAAAATATCATTAGGGGAGAATAATTTCATAAAATATGTAATCATAGAGAAATATAAATTATATGACTTATATATATTATTTTTATGGAATTATATTCTTCATTAAGCTCTAAAAAAATTTAAAAAAACATATTAGTCAAAAAGGGCATTGTTTTTTTTAATAAAATGTTTTTCCATTAAATATATGGTTTTATTTAAAAAAACTAATTTATATAAAAAAATTAATTTGATAAAATTGTAATTATTTTTTATATCATCAAATCAAACATATATTATTTTTAATTCATTGGATTTTTATTATAATATTTATGTTCATTTAATAGTGAAAATGTTAATTTTTTGCAAACTATTATTAATTTTATTTAAATAAATTAATATTAATGTGTAATTATATTTTAAATTTTAATTTATTTACACTTAAAATTCATTTTATTGAATATAAACTAATTAATATCATAGGAATCGATATTATATTATATTTTGGTAGACGTTCCTTTTTTTCTTAAAAATACTATTTTCTACAAAACAATTTGCATTACATTTTATGTAAATATATTAAAAGTAATTTATATCAATTATAAAAATTAATTAGTTATAAAAGGATTATATATATATATGAAAAAAAATGTTTAAATTAATTTGTTAGTTCAATTAATTATTATTTGTTACCATAAATTGAAACCAGGTGATAATGTGTCATTATGGTAAAACTTTAAATCAATTAATTATGAAAAAAAAATTATATTGAAGAAAATTTCACACCATAATTATTATTTTATTATAGTATTTTTTTCTTATAAAATTGTTTTCTAATTATTATTTATTGTTTGATATGTTACCATGAGATTGACAAAAAATAATTTTAAAACATAGCATAATTATTAGTGTTTCACCCACCTCACATATAAAAAGGAGCCTCTATCCTCGCATCCTCACAAATTATGAGAAAAATATATCACTTGAGAAAAATATTAATCTCTCTCAAAAATACCTCCTCATGTATTATAGGTCTTGGTATCACCAAAATAACAATCCTATATGGGTAATTTAAAATCCAATGGAAAATTCCCAATGAAGAGGTATTACTCTTAACTGAGTGTTTCATGTTTATTTATTCTCCAACCTCATTAAAATATTCATAAATAATGATGAAATAAAAAAATTAGTATCTTTAGTATATTTAAATGCAATTTTGGTTATATTTTAACTATTTTCATCTCATTTTTCATCCTATGGGAAATTAAAAAATTTCTCGTGCATACGTATGGCAACAACCTCCAAAATGTGATGTGGTTTATCATCAAAAAATTTTATTGGTGGTTAAAATGAATGATAAAATAAATATATATTTTAATTATGAAATAATTATTATTATTATATAAATAAAATATATTTCTTAAATTTTTATTGCTTCATTCATTGTAAAATGATAATGTCAAATGTGCATACTTCTGGAATACCACCTCTACGAAGCATTGCAATTAATTTTAGATTTAATCATTATAAAGATGGTCATAAAAATGGGTATAATATATTAATATGAAATTTAAATCATATTTATGAATATATAATTAAAAAAACATTACCCTGTTTATTTATTGTATACCCATTAAAAATTAAAATCATTGTCCATTCTTACGTACAAACTACAATCTCTATGAAAAAACCTGGTTTATTTTTAATGACCACATCACATGTCTTGTTATAAATGTGACTATAAGGTATAAATATGAATATTATAACATTTTTAATATTATATATTTGTTAAAACCATAACCCATTTTACAATGGTCAATGCACTAATTTTATTCGAGGATATAAAATAAATGACATTGAAACATCAATTGTGAAGAAAACTAGTTTGTTATATAAATAAGACATTTTAATAAATAGATGAAATGGAATCGTAATAATATAATGAATATGAAAAAGTTTCATAATATATTATAATACGAATATAGTTATTTAACTTTATAGGTTAGAAATATGAATGAAATAAGTTAATACATGAGGTAAAGGGTTTCCTTTTAAAACATTCCTTTAAATGGTGTATACTCTTTTACCATTATATACATGTTAATTTAAATATTTCATGAGTGTTATTAAATATATTTTTATTTTTTAAAAGTTAATATTCATATACTTATGAATTTCATTACAAAGGATAAACGATGTTTCTTTTCCATATTTTCTATATGTGTTGTATTTGAATTAATAAAAAAGTGAATAAATAATCTTTATAAAAACTAATATGGGTTGAGCACCTTTTCCCACCATCATAGTTATTAGAATTTATCAAAATTAATCTAAAATTAATCATTATTTTTACATGATTATATTATTATATTTCTTCTGTTAATTTTTCATTTTTATGATATTTCAAAGAAAAAATAAATTTATCATTATGGTTATGTAAGAATAGAATGGTTTTTTAGGACTCCCAATGATTTTTAAGGGGTTTATGATGAAAAGGTAAATATTACCAATTTATTTTTCATGATATTGTAATTTATCAATATAGATGTTGGATAGTGAATCTGATATAGATCATGATGATGGGTGATACTGATATATCTCTCTATACCATTGGGTTATGAATTGTCTTTGAATAAAAATAATTAGGGGAAAACATAATAAGGTAAACCTACATAATAAACTAGAATTTAGTTATCCTGATATGGGTTAAAAAGTAATAAAAATGGTAATTGAATAAGATTCTCTAGGATGCCTATATTAGGCTAAAGGAAAGGGTTTTAATGTAAATGTTTTTATTTTAGGGTGTAAGGAATGTTTAATAGTGAGATGATTACATTCAAAATGAATAGTTTCATGAGCTCCAACATTTGTTGATATTCCAAAGTGGTTTTAAATATTCTATCCTATATGATTATTAGGATTTTTTGGGAAATTTTTATTTTCTCATGTGTAAATGTTATATTTATTTCCGTAAATTTAGGTAAATGTCATCATGATTATTTATAATTTTCACTGAACTAACAATATTCTTTTTTTATCCCACATAATACAATGTTTTCCTCAAACCAAATTTTCAACTATTTTTCACGAGATCTATGGATGAGGGTAAATTTTAGAAAGGTAAATATTTATACTATAGTTAATCATATTAAATGAAGTAAAAGTGTATTGAGTGAAAAAAGGGTCAAAATGTATTGATGTTTTTTATTGAATGAATTTTAATCTATGAAATTGTACATATTATTATATAATTATATTACCTAATTATATAAAACTCAATATTGAAATTATATTTGAAATTTATTAAGGTATGAACTCTGTAATAAATACTTTATTTCGGAGTTGATTATGTTACAGGTCGTCATACCAATTCAATATAAAAAATATCACACAATAATAACAATATTTAAATACAAGTATATAGTATACATTCAATGAGATTAGGAAAATATGACAATAAAATTACCTTTACCCACTTCCATGTATATCTCATTTCCATCAATTCCAAAAATAATATTTCCTTGTACACATTCCTTATTCCATAACATCATACCACATCAGACTATAATAAAAACACCAGATTACCTCAACCATGTAACGTTTCCCCTTTTACCACAATCAAATAACAACATCCATGGATGAAAGGGATTATAATAGTGAGGGTTTTTTGTACATCTATATCAAATACATCTGAGATATATGGTGTTTACCCATTACCCAAATCTATCTACAGTCTTAGGTTTGGTTTCATGACTCATGTGGAATTGCACATAAATAAAAAATGGTGAAATGATATATAACTTCTTAAAAATATAATCGTATGGTCTATATCCTATCAAGATCATGTATATTACCATATTTCCATTTAAAATATGTCCTATATATAATTTCCATCTCTTCCTCCAAAATTAGACAAGAAAATTAAACAAATCAACAAAAAAATAAATTTAATCATCTAAAAAATGATTATTTTACTCCAAAGTTAATTACTTATTACATCATATAAATATACCGCATTAAATATTTATTTCAATCCCTTTATTTATTTATTTGATTTATCAACACATTTTACATCTGATTCTTATTCTCTATCTCATTGGATCATTGATTTTGAAACCATATGCTTACCACAAGTAAGCCCATCAATATAACTACCCCAAAATCATTAAATATCCACTCCTATATTATATTATAAAATTATGAATGTTATTTTCAAATTACATAATATAATATAGCATATGAATTATTGAAAAAGTTTCAATAATAAATCTTATATATCACATATATCTCGTATCCCACATATATTTAAATTCATTTCATTAAATTATATAAATCCCAAATAATTAATGAAACCAAAAATATAATGATAATATTAAATCAATAATAGTAAATATATAGAATGTTTCAAAATTACATACCTCAAACATTTCCTTGAACATAACTTTTTTTAAGGATGAAGGTTGATTCTCAAACAACCACACTCTGGTAAATATTATTTCTTTTATCTTTAATCCATTAGCCTCATGTAAATAATAAGATACCATTTTACACAAATAACTCTAAACATATCCCCAATAGGGATGAATTATAGAAAAAGTGGAAGTGATTAAAACAATAACACCTTATCTCTTAAATATTTAATCTTATAAGAAAAGGTACTCATAATACCACCAATGAATGCTCATAAATTTTTATCAGTCAATCATTACTTCTACGGGTTGATCAAAAGAGTAATAGCTTAATGATATAAATGTGGTGAGAAAAACCACACCATTGTTCCCTAAACTAAGATGTTGCTTGTGGTGGTTAAGGATAATCTTATAACCATACTGAGTGAAATATCAGTTTCTTAATTTATCTCCAACCATTATCTTCCCAAATTCACATTTTGACAAAAATCACATCCTTGAATTTTAAACAATGTTTTTTTTAAGATCCCATAAATCAATGAGTTGAAACAACATTTTACACCACTCAACCAACATATTTTCAATGTAGATAATTAATTATGGCATTAATTTATCCCATTTACAAAGGCATCACTAAAAAATTAATTTACCCAATCAAAACCTAGTTAATGATAATTTAAGACACAACAAAATGCAATAAATATCCTTGAAGTAGTTTTACTATTAATGGAAGGTAGTACATGTCCTGATTTTTTCCATTAACACATGGTTAGATTTCATGACATTCACAGTAAATGTAGATGATTTAATGTAATCATATTTTGGTAAGGAAAAAATAATTTGGTGGTTTTTTTGAAATATATGATTTTACATTTATTCCCAAAAGTAACCCGTAGATCCACATTATCCATCTCAAATAAACATGATCCTTGAAATTATAGTACAATGTATACATTTTAAATGTGGAGAACACTATAAAAAAATATAGATTTTATTATTCTTTTATCGATACATAAAAATATAATGTTGATTATATATTTTTTATTATTGTTAATTTAAAATAATATAGTCTATAATTATTTTTTTTAAAAAAATATAAATGGTAAAAACTACTCAAATAGTAGAACACAAAATTTTGTAATTATTATTTTATATTTTATATATTTTAACATATATTTTGAATTTTTTTCTCAAAGGGAGAAAAGAACCATTAAAAACATGGTTGTTTTTAAGCTGTTATTACATACTAAATTAATGTACCAAATACATAATGTAATTTTTGATTCTCATATTTTTTATTGTCTCTCCATTTTTCATTAACAAATATGAAAAAAAATTAAATTTTATCTCGTCTTCATAGCATTAGTTTATTTCCAATGGGTCGTATTATTCAAAAAAAATTGTTTAATTATTAAATGGAAAAGAAATAAAATTATTCAATCTTTATTTCCTTCTTTTATGGTATGATGATTTGAAATTCCTCAAGAAAAAGTTATGCATAAATGTATTGTTCTTACCACCCATGTAAATAAGGCATACCACTTTTGATAGAATATTTACTGATAAATAATTCACAATTTAGTATTCGTACCTTCGATTATTATTACGACAGGTGATATTATAATAATTTTTAAAAATTTGTTAGTGAGTGAGGACAACTCAAATTGGAATACCATGTATAGATATTTTCTATTGTCTTTAGTATATTATGCTTAGTACCTTTTTATTTATGTATATTAGTGGGTTAATAATGAGAATGGAATTTTTCATTGTGGAAATTGGTGGTATCGTATAGGCCATGATATTATAGACATATGGGATGATGAGGGTGTATGTTTTAGTTAATGTTGTATACTTATGAAAACAATTAATCATAGAACATTCCCAGTTTTAATTTTCATATAACCCTGTGGGTCTGAGTAATGGGGTCCATTACAATGTAGTTGGGAATTAAATGGGTGAAAATGTAACACACCTAAAAATAGTGATTCAATAAAATTAGTTTTGGTAACTTCAATAAGATCAACATATTTTTTTAGAATCCATCCCAAAAAGAACATCAATATTAAAACAAATTACTTGTATTAGTGTTAGAATGATATAATTATTGGGAAGATCATAAAGGGCATGTCTATATGAGTACAAAGTAGCCTAAAAGATATTGTTTCTTGAAATTAGGAAAACAAGATTTTTAAAAACTATAGTAACAACTCATTTGATCATATGTTTAGTTTACTATTTGGGATGAAAAGAGTTTTTGGGGAAAATAATGGAACCTAAAAATATAGTACTTGAGGGAAATGTGAGAGAGAGGTGTAATTTTTTATGGTAGAATCTAGTTGTTACATGAGTAAACATAGGTATGAAACAACAAAAAACTATTAAAATATAAATAAAGTGGTAATTAATTTAGATAATACAATATTTTATTCCACTAAAAAATATTTTAAATAATAAAAAGATATTAATTATTTAAAAATTATTTAAATTTAAGAAATATTAATTATTTTATTTACTATTAATAATAATATTATATTATTTATTTTCTTCATGAAAATTATGTTATAATCATTTAATTATTTTCATTTTTTACATTATTATTTTGATTTGAATAATTTTATTTATCCCATCATACTGTCTTTAATTTCATTATATAACAAAAAATATTTTATAATCAAACTTTTTAATAAATTTTACATTGATTACAATAGTATTTCATTATTTTTCATTATAATAAAATGAAGGATATGTTTAGAATAAATTAAAACCCCAAAACAGAGACACATTAAATTCAAAATAGGTTAAAAATTTATCATATATAAATTAATAGGATTGACACATGTGTTAATTATCTCATTAAAGTGTAGAAGTTTATTTAATTTATCTTATGGCATTTCTAGATAATGGTATGATTTCAAAATGTTCATATCCCATTGTGTAGGAGTCTTAAGTCCTCCATTATATTTGCTTCATATAGAATGTAACCATGTAAATATTTAATCAAGGATAATATTTATGGGAATTTAAAAATATCAAATATTGATCCAAAGAACCATATGAAATACCAAATGTGGAGGATGGCCTAGGTTATCCACATAAATCACTTAACAAATAGAGGAACATTGGTTAAGTGATGTTATCATGAATATTTTTTAATGTTATTATAATTTTTATTTCCTTCTCCAGTAGAAATATTCTTGCACCACAATGGATCATACTAGGATTCATGGATGATGCATAAATTGCAATTGGAGAAACAATACTTCTATAAATGTGATTAAAAGTTAAATTGAATGTTTCCTTACCATTATTCTACTATTTTTAATGTATTTATTCTTTTATATAATTCATCCTCATTTAGATTTTTCGGAATTGATCTTAAAAATATTATAAAATTATCGTTTTAATTTTTATATAATCAAATGATTATTGATTAGTATATTTTTAAATAAATCATCAATTTGTGGTGTTAGTTTTTTCAGAACACCAGACACAATTTTTTATATTTTTTTCATTTTATTAACCATTGATCATTTATATGGTAATAATGTTCCATCATAAAATTCCCTATGCCAAAATATGTTATATTTCTACCCTCATATTTAGTTCAACAAATTTTGTTTGTTGTAGCCAGCTTTGGGGGTTCACTATAGTATATTGAGATGCATTTACCTCTATATTCATTCTAAAAATGTATACCACATTTTTATAAAATATTTCTAATAATCCATCAATAAATTATAATATATGTATATATATATATGAATATTGAAATATAATGTGACAATTCGAGAGACACTAAAATAGTTCCCCGTGCGATTTGTTAGAAGGCCTCAAGAATGCCTCCTCGTACACTTGAGGATTTGGATGAGAAGTGATGGTGAAACGATGGTGAAATGGAGAGACAATACCATCATGATTTTAGAATAGTGTGATAAAATATAAATCCATAAATTGTACTCTATGTATCAATGAAAGGAACTTAAAGAAAACAATACTAATAAAATGTCTAATGACAAATAGAATGATAAATATCGATGGTATGATACAATGTTGAATAAAAATACATATAAATGTGGATAATATAAGAAATAAAAATCGGAATGGAAAAACCCAAAGTATTTCTCCACAAGAATATTGAGCTCTAGCTCTGTCTTATGATTTTATTCTCCCATGTACAAGTGTGAACTCCTATGCATAAATCCATGATCCAAAACAACAATCCATGAAGTCTATTTGGGTACCCCATTGCAATAGTGGCTTGAAAAGGGTGTGATATATACTCAATATGACACCACCAGTGGTGTATAATGTTATCCAATCTATCAAAATAAAACAAAAGAATTTTCAAGTATAATAATTAATGTATAAAATAGCTAAATGAACATAAGTTGACTCTAGTTCCTCAAGGACACCTAGATGACCATACGTAACTATTTTTATGGTGTAATATCTATAACATGTCATAAATTAAATATATTCATATATGTAAACACAATCAAACACACGTATATATACAGATATATACATCCACTGATGAGAAAATAAGGCATCAATCTAAGGTATCGATGTAAAAGTAGCATAAGGATCATTTATTTAATTAAGGAAAACATCAAATACATTCTATTTATAGAATATATCCATGGAAATAAAATTATAATATTTATACAATACCCATGGTTAATAATGGATTCTATGTTTTATGATTCTCTCAAACCCAAAGATTATTTATAGGTAGTCACTTGTATATGAGCATAAAACCTTTAGATGTTCAAGGAACCAATGGAATATCCATAGAATCCTTTTATTTTAATTATCATAAAGAGATACCACTTGTAATGTGTATAAATAAACATGCATAATCTAATTTTCATTTCCGATGAGACCATTCAAGGTGTTGTGTAACGAGGAACCTTGGTATTTCTAAAAGTATAATACAGTCTTGATTATTTTAGGATCCCATAAATGATGTTATATTATGAGGAAACCTATATATCATCCCTTTCATCCAATTTCCAAATAAGCTTTTCCTATGTGTTCAAAAAAAGTATACAAAAGTTTCACTCACATAGTGAGAAAAATCATCATGACTATGATCATGTCAAACTAATTCTAAAAAAAAGGAAACATACAAGAATCTCATGGTATAAGAGAATTAAGTTAAATTATTAACCTATCTATGGTATTTTATAAAGATGAAATAGGTATCTCTCAGGGTATATATAATTTCCATAATCATACTATCCCATCATAAGAATTCAAAAATATAGAACAATAGTATCAATAAAAGAGGAGTGAAATTCCTTTTATATGTTTCATATTAGAATTTTATATCAGTGTATGGGTTTCATCCATTCCAATTTTGAGTATCATGTCTCATTTTATCCATTCTATTACCATTTAATTTATAAAAGATAAGTTAAAAATATTCTAATAAATATGTCCTTGTACATAGGAATACCATTTATTACAAAAAGTGTAATTAAATAAGATCATGCCTATAAGAATGTAACTTACCATTGAAATGTCACCTTTGAAATTCACATTCTTATTTGATAATACAACACATACCTTAGGTTATTTTTAAAAAATTAGGGCAATGGTGTCATTCCAAATTATTTTATTTATATTAATCATCCCATACATGATGTATAAAATAAAAATCACTCTGTAAGGTGATTAAAGATAAAATAGAATTTATAATTATGAGAATTTAATAACACAACCTACGAAAGTGTCCTAATTTTCCTAAGATACCTACGAAGGTCAGATAATTTAAAAAAACAATCCAAATGGGATAGTCTGATTCGATAAAAATATCTTTCAATGGTGAAATTTAATTTAAAATGACTATCTAATTTATGGAATTACTAACTATATTATTAATTTTATATTTTAATGGTGACATAGAAGAATTATGGAATGGGAAAGAACAATTTAGTTTATAAACACACAACAATATAATATAAAACCACAAGAGCAACAATATTATAACAAAGGTTATTTATTTTACCAATAGCAGGCTTCGATTCGAGCTGTAATAGTGAAAATTGAAGAAATAGAAAAAAAACATAAAATATAGAAAAAGATTCATCACTGTTTTAGAGTTTCCTATGGGGAGGGGGGAAATATACAGTAATTTTAATCATGATATTACATTAATATATCCAATATGATTAGTAGAGATTTATTCTGATGATGTTTGAGGGATATCCATGTAAGCCTATAGAGAACCCAAGGGAGGATCCAAGTAGCAGGAGTGTGTGGGACAAGAGGGAAGTAAAAAGTATAGGGTGAAATAAGAGGTATGGGAACCCATATAAAATAGTCTCTTTTAATGTCCCACTTAGTTTGGAATTATGGTTTCTAAAAAAATGCTTCAACTATGAATTATCATTACCATAGTGGCACTATACAAGATGAATAATTGCCTGGTTTGACCAAACCGTGCATAGCCTGTGTGCCACTACTATATGTTTTTTAGAACCCTCACATTTTCATGTTCATCCTCTCACATGATTACACAAAACCATGATATACTCCATACTACCCAAGATTGGGAAAAATGGTTTATCATGGTAGGCAATACAATTTAAACAAACTATGTGCCCCTTCCTTATTCTCCCAAAAAGTAGCTCAGTAGAGCCTGACACTTCCGAAACTCATCCAAACACCTGATACTACTATCAACACTTCTATCTCATCTAAAACCAATACTTTTAACTATTAAAATTCTAAAATTTATATTCCAAACCATATTTTAGAAAATTGAATGTCTACTAAATAGAAATTTCAAATTACATTTCAAATTTCCATTGTTCGAAAAAATATGAAATTACAACCTCCGCATCATAGTACATATTATCTATAAGAATACATGGTTAAATAATGTAAAATCATATGATTTACTAAATTCAAGGAAATTATACTAAAGTAGATGTGTTTCATTTTAAAAAAAAATCATTCCCTACAGGAGATAAATTAACTACTTGATAGTAATGTAGTTAAAACTCAATAAAATGATTTTATTCCAAACATAAAATACAACAATGGAATTTCTCCAATCCCATATAAAGAGGGACATGATCACTCCATTATTAATTTATTCATCCATATCATGGTACACCACCCCATGGTCTCCACACATTTAAAGTACAATTACAAGAAACAATGACTCCTTAGTCAAAATTGCCTATATGAGAATGCCTTTATCATTTTAATGAGTCTCCGAACACATAAACCATAAAGAAGTTTCTAATTACATGTAATAAAAATACTCCCAGACCTTATTCAGAGAAAATTGTCGAATTCCTACAATCATAGTTCAGATAGGTCAAGTCATATTTTACATGGAATTATTTATCTGACCTTTACAACACTCCCATCTCAAACCAATGGTGTGAGAGACATACTTCCTTAGAAACCTCATTCGAAAAGAAAAAAAAGAATAATCTTCCAAGTAGACCAATTTTTAATCAATTGAATTCAGAAAATAAAATATTAGATGGCCAGGGAATTTTTAACAGATTGGTCCAAATTCCATTAATCCAAGTTACCTATATATTTTCATTGAATATTTTCATAGATTCTCATGGCTATTTTCCAATGGAATATCTAGAAAAAAACATATATGGTTTCATTCCACAATAATAACGTAGGTTCTTACCTGATCTAGTACACTTGCATCGAAAACCTTTAATTAAAACTACCCAACCTGAATGTATGTATAGAGAAACCTATGAATGATCTATTGGAGTCCTACGAGTTCATACAAGGTAGTCTATGACCTATATCTGAATGGTGAGACATTGTTACATTGCTGGAACATCAAAAAAACATTGACTGAGACCCAAGTGATATTCTTTTGGCCATCATGATAATGAACTAGTTTGTGTCCATGAGTCTATCCAAGATATTTCTACTCGAGAATAATAGTATCACACAAAATATTCCAATCCTCTTTGTTTCTCCACACTACCAAAGAACAATTACAAAAGGAGTCTATTTATTAAGCCAAAAAAAATGTTTAATTATCTCTTCAACTTGATATATAACTAAAACTCATTTAATATACAGTTAATGATTTGAAGTTAGGGGAAATGATTTTCACTACAGAAATAATTTACTAAGAGGATATTAAAAATTCCCTATAAAGACACAGACAACCCTATATTAATTATGAATAAGTTCATGGCATGGTTACTAACAAAGCATATTCATCTACACATAGTTAAGGATAGTAAAACCATCCCCAACAAACATACATGATTATCTTAGATTTTCTAACCAGTGAATAGTCATTAGCCTACAATGATACCCACACTATTAATGAATTACATGATTGTTCATGTGTAACAATTGATGTATAACTCGATTAATGATGACTTTAATGGTTTTTTTACCTAACTAACTATGTCATCATCGTATATTCTTACAATAACTTAAATATCAAATTAATACATTATTGGGTTGCTCACACACCCCATGTCGGAATACAACATCCAAAAATGATTCATAAACATAAATATATTTATCTCCAGATTCATCTAAAAGAAAAAAGATCATGAATTCTATCTTCGTGTTATTTCGGATGAAAGAGAAACCATTCCCAAATAGTCTTTTACAGTTTCACTCCCTCTACGTAGAAGCACATGATTTTCCTTGATCTATGTGTTCCTCCGCACAATAGACCTTTCTATGTCAACATTTATTGAGGAAAGGTACTCATCCCATGGGACAATATTCATTGACAAATAACCAAAGTTTTTGATGTGGCCAACTTGCTTTTATCATGTCCCAATTATGATAAAAGTGAACACGAAGACTCTTACAAGTGTACTAGGTTAGATTCACTTTATATGTTCATTTGAAACTCCCCCAATCCATGCTCACAAATGTCACTAGGATAAATAATGAAATCTAAAACCAAACAGGACGATGTTTCAAAACACCAAATGCTTTCACAAAATCATCCCAAGAATCTGGTTGAGTAATTTTTTTTTTCAAAAACAAGGTCAATCTACATTAAAAATTACACGAAATAAAAATGTAGCTGATCAAGGAATACATTTTTCCACTAAAAAATTATCGTTTGTGTGACATTTTATCAGCCCGATAAGAACTGCATGTGTCGATTCATACTGCCCCAGTTTTTTATCAAGAAAAAATAGTAATTTGAAACTATCTATAGGAATATTTTCCCAATAAATCCTAGTATCTGATGTCTCAGATGTAATATTTATCCAAGATCCTTATTTCCATATATGATTATAAATATGGATAATATCATCTAATGTAATCCTTTACTAAATAAGAATAATGGTCACATGACCTACTAAGCATCTAACCCTGACCTATGAATGTATGACTCTATGAAAAAAAAAATTATGATCCTACCATTAACATGGTTCAATTACACACAACACCTCCTATACATAACTCTTTTACATTTTTGAAGCTAAGAGTCCCCCATGGGATAAAAGGCACCAGAACAGATCTTTTAATCTAATAACTCATCACAACATTTATATATGCTTTATTTTCTCACGGAACAACACCAAATTAGTTATCCTCTTTAATTTTATCAAAAATAATTATTGTTAGAAAGGTCATCATTCCAAAAAAGGTAAATAGTCTTACCAGCCCAACCACAATGATCATCTTATAATAAATGGTCAATAGGGAAATATGGGAAACATACATATTCTCATCTAAGGAAAAAATCAGATAATGGTTTAAAAAAATATTCAAGAGGGTAAAGCTACAAATAAGATTAAGGGTTCATTTAATCTATTACTTAAATCCACATTTGAGAAAATAAAATACCAGTCATAAGGAAAAAGTTTTTGGTACTTTTCATAGGCAACACCACAAGGGGTATAGGCATGTTATATCAAAATTCCTTTTAAAAATAGTTATTAAACTGAAATATTTTCATGATTTAGTCAATTTAATATATTAATTCCTTTTATTAATTTGAAAAAACTATTCCAAGAATCTTACATTTGGTCTTGTTATAGAAAATACCAATTCCCTGAAAACTAGTAAAATAAACTTTAGGTTATAATTGGAATTTTAATTAACAATCTCGTCATATATGTACATCACAAATGTAGGTAATATTTTTTTATCAATTAAAGGGTATAAGTTTTATAATATGCCCCCATATATTTTTTTTTGTATCCAAAATAATTTTCTCATGAAACATTAAATATCAATCTCATAGTGCATATATATACCTCAATGGGTGAAGCATTTGTGAATATGAGTGATAAAGGTGACCTAGAAGGGTACTATGATTCCATCTTTGGTCCAGTCAAATGAAACAAAATAATAGTTGATTTATTAATGATTCGAAAGACACTTAGTGGGTTCACCTGGTAAAAATATTGAACCATGATCAACCTAATTGGGACAATTCAGGTCTATCTCATAGCTGTAATGTTCCAAGGATGACATACTTGAGTCGAATTATAAAAATATCTCATTATTAATTACATAATTTATAGGTCAATGTTTAACAACTTTTACATTAATTTAATGTTATATTTAGATGAATCACCACTACCAAATCAGTAAGGTACATTACTTTTTAATTTACTGGTGAAATTCGTGTAACTAAAACCCCTTATTTATAATGGTTCAAATATAAATACTTACACTACTATTTATAAAATCTCTCCTAAACTTTATAAATTTAAAAAATGACACTCATTATATTGTAACTATTCACATTTCAATCCATAAAAATAATAATTTGTGAATAAAAAACATCATAATTGACTAGTAAAATTGAATTCCACCATAAAGATAAGTTAGAAAGAACCAATTTTCTTGATGGAATCATTTTAGTGATCCAACAATATACGATAACTATCTCAACACATTATATCTCATAACAATACATATATGTAAACATAGAAATTTATCATAGAGCATGGTATATAAAAAATAAATATAAATAATCACCTAAACATGGTAAACTAATAATCGTGTTACTAATTTACAAAATTCACAAATGACAAGTATTAGGTAGTCAATAAATGAAACCAACATGGCATGAAATATGCATGTCATGGAAATCTAATTGTGCATATAACAATTCATGTAATATTATTTCCTTTCAATAACAGACCAAGTGTAAGATACCATTAAAATCATAAATATGTATGTATCAAAAATTAAATCCATCACTAGATGGTAAATAAATATCAATAGTAAAGAATTTTTTTAAATATTTTCCCATCGCAAGACACTTGGGCGTTTCCCTATTCATGGGATAACCACTACCAAACATTTTTATTTACCAAGAACAGACATATTTTTATGCATATTTCTACAAACCAATAACCATATGAAGAATGAAAAGAATCCTATGATACCACATTGTAACATCCTAACATGGGATCCATTGAAATGTTTCCACATGTCAGTCTGTCATGTCTCCTTATGCACACCTCCTTGTAAACTAGAGGCTACCCTGGACCAGGCCACACAGTTTGTCTCTGTGGGTGGAATAGTTTAAAAATATTGTGTTACAACTCTCATTTTTACATTCTGATTCTAATTAATGAGAACAACCCAACCACCAAATTGAAATTTCATATTTCATCTAAAAGTCTCCACATATTAAAAACATGTGATTTTATAATGTAATGGCTAAATAAATGGGAATATAAAATCATTATATTTATAATAAATAAAATATATAAATAAAATGTATTTATAATGAATACACAACCAAAATTCATGATAACATTCTCAAAATAATCCTTAATAAAAAACACATATAAATTTTTAGTATAATTGGATAAATTATAGAAGAAACTAAAATATTTTTCCCATAATTTCAAAAATGATATCTCATATTAATGACTAATTTTCCACTAAGACATTTCTAACTATTATTAATATTTTTATCCAAATAATTATTCTACACCCAAAGCATCTTTCCAAAATAAATTATATGAGTGAAAATATAGGGACCTCTATGTATACATGGTTAGGGGTAATAAAACTTCTTGTTTGAATTTTCTTAAATGTCCTCAACATCCATGAGTGATTGAAATGATAAATGATTCATGTTTGTTCTAGACAGTAAGATACCCACCATCTATACACACATATGAAAGGAATATGGGAATAAAAATTTCAACGTTTTTCATGATCATAAAACACTCATCTAAGACGCTCAAAATTCCAAAAAATAATACAGGTGATATATTTACATCCTTTGGAATATAATCCCAACAAAAAAACGCATATGACTATAACTTATTCAAATTTATTATTCAAATTTATTCGTTAAATGATAACCATTTAGGTATAAAACAAAACAAACAACTACAAAATAATCCATTGGACCAAATAATAAATAATACACAATGACAACATATTCTATATAACCACTATAATTATCAAAACTATTTCGGAGAGATTATAATTTTCAATATCCATCGTATAAATAAATAAGATAGAAAATTGTAACTAGAATTCACACTACCCCATGTTTCAAATTTCAATCACTAGAACCTACTCTTAATGGACATGTGGTAGACCCCATACTGAACATTAAAATTAATAAAATGACTGTATTGACTAGAGATGAATTGGGTTCTTTATAAGACGTAGAAAAATCAGGAAATCATATTTATTGAAATAATGTCACAAAGAAAACTATCATCTCTTATAAAAAATCTCCCAATATAAATTAAACTAAATGATCCCTACATTCCATTATTTTATGTTCCTTGATAATGAATAATTCATTCATTAGAGAACATAATATAGTAGTAAAAATAATCACCTTTTAATATATTAATAAATGATCAATAAGGGTAAATAACCCATACCAAAATTTAGTTTTATGTAAATTTAAAATTTAAAATGTTCCGTATCATAATCAAGGATCATTAGTCACTCATAATAGTTTCCCGACTCAATCTGAGGATTCATCTATATTTCAAATACTCCTATCATCATTTAGAGTTAAATGACTTTTCAAAATAAAATTTCAACTTCATATAATAATAACTAAATTATTCTAATGAAAAAAAATTTCTTACATATTAATAGATCTTATTTACTCTCTTAATAATTATAACATTCCTAAATATCAAAATTATCAGTCCTCTATTCATATTCATGCTAGATCACATTAAATTCTATAAATTTGCAGCCATAATTAAAAGTAATCCAATCAAAACATAAACCCAAAACCTATATGGTGTTCATATGCTTAAATGTATAGTTAAATAAATTTCAAATCCCCACATGATATATATACATAATAATTCTACATTAAACTTACAAAATTCATGCATTGAACAAATCATTCACATCTACGGAATTATTCATAAATATCACTAATTCCATAGATCCTAGATGAAATTATTCATAACTAATATATCATATATACTTCCCAAAAACAATATCATAAAATTAAATAACTATAAATATGATTATAAGAATAAACCTACAATGTAAAACAATGATAGTGAACTTTATTGTATTTATAATAACTATTATTATTAATTGTAAATTCAACCATAATTTTAAATTTAACATGACTTATTCCAACCCACTCTATGAAATGATATAAAATAATAAAACCTTTTGTAGATATTAATATTTATATTAATTATTATATGAATCCAATTCAATTTAAACAAAAATAATGATTTTTATGAGATATACACAAATAGTTACCAAAATAAATATTACTATAGTATTGAAACACATAACAATAAGGGTTATCTCATATATCTCCCAATAATTAAACCCAATACATCATTAATCTAAATTTAAAATATATATTCTATCAAAAACAAATTTAAATTTTTTCTTGTGAAAGAATATTTACTCAATTTCTATATTGAAATGATGGAATAAAAATATAACAAATCTATATGAAGAAATAAATCCAAAATTTCACTCATCACATAGTAGTTGAAACAATAAAGACCACTCCATATACTCCTAAATTTTATCATAAAATTCACCTAATTGAATGGAAAATTTAATAAACTATATATTTTCCTACCATCTCAGCCTACAATACTATTTTTAGAAATCATTTATATATTCCCATGATGTAACCTAAGATGAAGGATATTCATCTTATACACCTTCTATTATGATAAAATAATAATTTTAACCATGTATCTGATACTATAATATCAAATCCTTTATCCTATCATGTTTTTAAATTCCTTCATCAACTTATATGTTAAATATTTAAACGTAAAATTATTAATTTTTAAATTATACCTACTCTTTACCAAATAAGAAACATCATTTATCAATTTAAAATAGAATGGTGTCACTGATCAATCTAACAATTTTTATTCTTATTGAAACTGAAACCATATGAATCATTCTCATTATTTTAAGTAAAATTATAATTTAATATAATGATAATATATAACAAGAAACCCCATAAGAAATCTCTAAAATTTTTGTTAAACATAATATAATCTACAAGGGATAATTTCAATTAATAATAACCAATTATCATTTTGGGTAATGAAGTCATCATATAACTAATAATATAATTTATCATTAAAAAATTATTTTAATTTCAATGTACTTATTTTAACTTCAATTAATTCATATTTCATTATATTAAATTGTAATTAAATTAAAATTATTTGAATTTCAAATTTATTTCCACAGTATGAATTTATCACTAATAATTACATTATCAAAAAATTATTTGAAGTATAAATTGGGAAAGAGTAACCATATTATCCCAATGAATAAAAGTTTACTATAATTATTAATGGATAGATTATTAAACCTACCAATAATATCCTTTAAAGATATATATATGTAATTATTGAATACCTAATGACCTAAATATAATATTTGAAACTAGAATCTATAAGTAAAAAATCACATTACAAATATTATAAAATAACTCATAAATATCAACTAAAACATAAGAATATATAATGGAGCATTAAGAGTGAAGAAAAAAAGTTAGGGTAGCATGAATTTAAAAAACCATGATTTCTGATGATATAATACTGCATCAGTGAGGATTATATGATAAATGGAGTTATTGTTTTCCTCAAAATGAGGTATATGCTAAATGATTTGAGGAATCATCTTATAATTAAGGTATAAAATTATTTAATAAAATTAATAAAATGAAATTAGTAAATTTTTATTAATATTTTTTGTATAAATACTAATTAAATCTCATCCTCTTAAATTAAATTCAGCAAATTAATTCTTGTAGAAGAAATATACATGGTAGAATATGATAAAAAACCATGTTGATAAGAGTTTTTTAGGAAAACATTTATCATACAATCCCAAATATAGAAAAATATATCTAATAACTAACTCGATTATAATAAATTAAACTTTACATTTAGTTCTATCAAACATAATGTGTAGTTTTTCAGATAGGAATTTTTTTGAATTGGTTACATATATAGTGTTGTAAATATATATGTCAAATTATTCATGAATATTGTTTTAAGAAGATTATTAAATAGATAAAATATATATACCGTATCTACGAGTTCTATGATTATTTCATTGGCTAACTATAACACCCTTCAGTACAATATGAAAAAATAAGAAACATTTTAATATATATAAGATGATAATATATGAACATTCATAAGATCAAGTGTTTTGTAGTCTTAGGTGGCTAGGTATAATAGAAAAATATCTAAAAAATTAAATACTATGTCATTTTTAAACCCAATATTATTTTTCATTGTTATCCCTTCATATCCATGTATTTATTCTTTCATATAATACATAACTTTTTTATGAAATGGTCAAATATTAAGTAATTTGTAAAAATTTTAACTCAGTAAGAGTTAAAAAATAAATATTTATGCATTATTCAATGAAACCAAAATATGAAATGTTTAATTAATCAACATAGATTTGAATAAAAATAACATAATCATTAATTTATGAGGAAATTATTTTATATTTAATAATGTCATCAATTATTAACATAATTGAGAGCCTTATGTCAATAAAATATATTTTAAATGGTATTGTAGTCTTATTACCATATTTGATGTTCCTATCAGACCTACTAATGCATCAATGGTAATTATAATTTCAATACCCATCCATACATTAACTTGTTAGATGAATTAAATTATATAATTGAATATATGATATTACTTTATCATTTTTTATAGTGTTTTAACTTTAGTCAATATATCTAATAATAAACAAGGATTTACTGACATGTTTATATTATATTGAATCATTTAATACATGCATTGGTTGAAATTTCACCCTAAATTATAAAAAATATGAATATAAAATCAAGAATAGATTATTCAAAATTTTGGGTAAATGATAAAATTAAACTCAATGAACTAATTTTTTCTAAGAGGATCATATGAAGGATTATCAGTGTACACAATAAATATATCACTATATATAAAATCTTTAATCTAAGGGTTTGTAGAGGTTGGATACCCAAATTGATATGGATAACCCGTGTAGAATAAATATTATGTGACCAATATATATAATTAACATTTATGATATAGAACTAATTAAGTATATTGTCATAAATGATCTATTTTCAATACCAAGATTGTTCTTATACTAATATAATAATTATACTCAAAGGACTCATTATTGGTTAAATTTTATATAGGCAAGTTTTCATTACTACAAAAAATCTTTTTGAAAATAACCTATAGAGGCTAATAAATTTCAAAAATAAATAACACATCTTATTAGACAAATATTAAATACGTGAAATTATAATGAGTGCCATAATAAAAAAGTATTAGCTTATTTGGAAGCATAGATACATAATAAACTATTTCTTAACATATCCAAATTGTCTTCACATAGTTCTTTAAAACTAGTACCCTTCTTGGACATGTCACAATTCATAATTTTATTCATGTCTTGGGGAATATAATTTATTAGACACGGGGAGATCATATGCTCAGTAAGGTTAAACATGGTAGGTAATAATGATTATTTAAACATAATATGATCATAATCGGTAAGGGAACATGATCTTAACTATTAAAAATCATATACACGAAAACATATATTAAAAACCTGATTCACGGAATAAATCATTTTTGCTCATAATATATTAATAATAAAGGGGTCGAAGAATATAGTACATGAGAACATAACATTTTTATAATATCATGTTATAAAATAGTGGCATAAATCGTTTCATTATCAAAACCACAGAAATATTATTTCAAGGTACACACCAAGATATTTATAACTTGTCATTTTTAGGATAACCTATAATATACTTTCTTAGAGATTTTTATATCCTCTCAGGTACCCTCTTTCGGGCTCATCAAAACCACCCTTTTAACATCTTTTTTTCAGATTTCAATAAACTCTACCGTTCCCTTTGATCTAAATGAAAATCTATATTTACCCAATAAATTGGAGGGATATATATTTATTTTAACACCTATTACCTAATCATAAATCCATTTATAAGTATTTCACATTATTGTAAAACCATTTGTTATTACATAATCCATGGAAAATAAAATGTTTTTAATTGATATTTCACTTTAATAACCATAAACCATAACAATAAATAATTGGGATGGTATCATTGGATCACATCCTCGGGAAATACATTGTAACATCAAAATAAGTTAGCATAAATTAAAAATTAATTTACAAGATCCATGGAATGTCTATTTAGGAAAATACATTTTCTCTTAGAAACCACTTATTCAAAATATAAATATTTCCTTAAAATTATGTATGAATAATCTTTAAAAAGATCTTGGGTTACATTTTAAAAAAGATTCAAATTTTTTAGCAATCATGATTTGGAGAAATTATGTTCAGTTAGTGTTTTTTATAACAAATATTTTTCTAACATTTTTACTAAAATGAAAAAGGTACCTCATTCAAGATATAAAAACAATATTCCTTTTAAATACATTTGAAAAAATTAAAATATATTTAAAAATAACATTAAATAATTATATTAGAATAGTAAAAATATTCATGATAATAATTTTAGAAAACATGGGAATTGACGAAAAAAATCTACTGAAGGGTGATATAAAGTCGGTTTTTCTAAAAACATTATTTTTGTCTCTTGTGTTCTTAAAGAGAATGTAATTAAAGGAAAAAATGAAATATACAAAACTAAAAATATGATAATAAAATTCATGTAATTATTTATATTTAGGTTATAAAATTCTATCATTATAATCATAATCATAAACAATCTCAATAAACAGTGAGATTGCGTCATCATCTTCTTAACTCACCTTCAAGTCAATAATATGGTTCTATAACCTCATATATTATAAATGTAAATATTTTATAATTATATAATGACTCAATTAATTATTTGTAATGTCATATATGACACAATTATAACATTACAATATTTAATTAATAAAAATTCCTATTAAAAACATCATTTCTCAGTGTTAACTATTTTATTTTTATGATAATTTTTGTTAAGTAGTTATGGTTCTTATACATTGATCATGGTTTTCTCAAAATCAAAATTTTATTTAAGATATTAATTTAATTTATTTTAATTATATTAATAATTATATTTTTTATTGAAATTAGATTTTGAAAACGAAATTACACAGTTCTTGGAGATTGTAGGTTGTACGTATGCCTAAATGTTATTTTCAATTTTCAAAATATGATATATAAAAAATGTAATTAATAATTCACCTTTATGGAATAATTATTATATCATAAGTATCATATATATTCCTTAAATACATCATTATATCCATCCATGTAAATATGAAATGTTAAACGGATCACATTGCTTTTTAGAGGTGGTAGTCTATATGTACGAATTTCCAACATTATTGTTTATAATTGTATTAGAAGGTAAAAAATTAAGACATGATATTATAATTATCAAATAGTAATAATATTATAAATATCATGTATAACCATAAAACTCATCACAATACCCACCCATGAATGATTGTGGTGACAAATTAATTATATCGTTGCGTGGATGTTGTAGTCTACATGTATGCACGAGTGACACATTAAATTCCAATTTGATAAAAAATGTGACATATAATGGTGTTTTCATGATATTAATGACATTATTTATATTTATAATACTTAATTTATTTTTTTATTTAGACTAAAAAATATATAGATGAGGTGGAAGAAGATATAATTTTAAAGATTTCTGGTAAAAAGATTATATCTTCTTTTTGATATATCCATTGGGTCCTTTATTTTAAACCGTTAAAATGTTGTTTAAAGAAAAATAAAACCTCTAAATTATGGATATATAATAATAGAAGACAATAATATAGAGGTTTTTCAATATATATTACTAAATGTGGTGTAAAATAAATAGATAAGGGGTGTCATATTATAATGGAGTGAATTGACATATATAGACATAAAATATGATTAAAATATAATTAAGTCATATTTAAAACAAATGATCCCAAATTGTTAGATATTCAATGAAAAATATTATACAATAGAAATAAAATTATAAAATTAAATTTAGATAGTTTTTTATATCATTTTAAATCATATACATTGGTTTAATCCCTTGGTTAAGAAATTTTAATCTAAATCATGTTAATGAATTTATTAATATTAAAGGGTCATAATTATTCTTATAAGATAATATTTAGCTCATAAATTGCTAATAAATTATTTTTTAATAATTTTAATCATACTTGTCCATTATCTTAATTTTTATTATTTATAAATAATTTATTAAATAATATTTAACATAAAGTGTCCTCAATTCCATTTTTGACACTAAAAATTTAATTTGACATTAATTAACACATGATTAGAAATGAAGTAGAATATAATAATTTCATAGATTTATAATATTTTATATTTACCTAAAATAATATTATAATCAAACAATTCACCAAAATTTTATAAAATTTAAAAATTTTAAATTAATTAATTGTATTCTTCTATTGATTGAAAAAATATTGTATTGGTTCTACATGAGCATTTAAGGAAATTACTCAGGCACTATCAATTAGAAATAAATCACCATGACAAAAAAATAATTAATATTTCAATGTAAAATTTATAATTGAACGTATCCATTTTTTTCATAAGAAAAAAACTTATAAATATAAAAGTCAATATAGTGACATTTTGGAATTTTCCTTACATAAAATAATATAAATTTTATAATCAAGGGGAAATGGAACCAAAATTAAATATATTTGAATTTAGGTTTCCTATGGTTTTATGTCTTCCCTTAAATGAAATAATGGTATGTTTTAGGGTGATTTTGAGACCTAATCTCATTGTTTTGGTCCTCTTTTACCCATTTTACTTTTACAGTGGTGACAGAAATTTACCAAACATACAATTCATAGTGAATAAATATTAAGAGGTCCTCTATAACAAATTAGAATATATTAATTTTAAATTAGTGATAATTATAATTATTTATTTTATATTAGATCTAGAAATACATTTTAAAGTAAGTGCTTAAAATCTGACAAATCTTGTTTTTTAGAGAAATACATTGTTTTTTCATGAAAATATAATTATATTTATTATCTCACACCGAAAAACATGAGATAAATGATAAACAATTTTATTTAATATATAATATATATATTTCTCTTACATTATTCAGTAATAGTAGTTAGTTTTATTCTTTAATACATGAACACATTGATCTCAAAAAACCTATTTTAAAAATAGCATCTATTTTGATTTCATATGATTTATATTTTCATTTATAATAAATTGATATCTAACTAATTATCATTAAATTTTTTAATAATAGACTTTTTTTATATTTTATTTACTCTCATTCATACTCTATAATTCAATGACAATAATATTTTCATAGTATATCGTAGTTCGTTTAAAATCATTAATATATATATATATATATATATCACATAATTAAAATTTATTTATAATGAAATATATCATTAAATCATATTTTGTTACACTCTCTCCCCCAATAAAAATAAATTTCTCTCACAAAATTCCATCACTATATTGAAAAAAAAAATATTTTAACTCTAATTCATCATATCCTAAGGACCCTAAGTAGCTTCTTTGAATTTTTAATTCCTCCAGAAAACATTAATAAGTGGGAATTCTTATGCACTAGAACATTAAAACTATGGTCCTAAATTTTTACTAGTTTTTATTCATAGGAAATATATTTCTATAGAGGAACGATCTCCAATTTTCGTACATGTTTTGTATCAAGTATGTTCTTACTCACAAGAGATATAAGAAACACATCGTGAACTTGTGAGTGGTTTAGCATATGGAAAAACGATAAGCTTCCATTACAACTTGGTAAAGAATATCAAATGTTAATATATATCATGGACCATCATTCCCAAATTTTTTAATCTCATAACATTCTTATATAGAAAAATTCATAAGATTACTTTCTTTCTAATATAAAATTCCATATTTCACTACTGATTGCCCTTATAAGTATTCTATGTAATAAGAGTCGTATTGATGAAATTTTTAATAGATTTGAATTTCTATAAAAAAATTATAATAGATTGGGTCCCAATATCATTATTTTTCCAACATCATCCCAACACATGAGTATTATTTAATTCTTTATATAGATGGCTAAAAAAGTATCGATTTG
This sequence comes from Viscum album, assembly GCA_963277665.1. NCBI lineage: Eukaryota > Viridiplantae > Streptophyta > Magnoliopsida > Santalales > Viscaceae > Viscum > Viscum album. The sequence goes on along the minus strand of CAUJRU010002443.1, from coordinate 3,560 downwards.
AATTCTTGAGTGAAATCTATTATTGTAAGAAAACTAGAGAACGTTGTTGATCCCAAACACCATTTAAATTCATATATAAATATATAAATATATACTCTATGGTTTTAATTTTTCTATTAGACTTACCATCTATCTATGTATGATATATTGTATTTAAACACAACTATTTAACTAGAGCCTACTGAAGTCTTCCCTAGATCTTCGAGGTGAACCACAAATATTGATAAAATAAAATAGAATTTTTTTACTCCATGACAACTTACCAATTATTTAATGTATATTCTAGAAATATGGATAATCAATAAATATTCTCTAAGAGTAATTAAATTTCAATACATCATAAGGTGATTCAATATAAAACAAAGAATATTAGAGCCATTAATAATTTTGGGGATTCTAATGAGATATCTCATACTTATGTTTTACTATTTCCATTCTAGTGTGGGTTATGATTTTACCATACCCAAGCACATTTTTCTAGCATACGTAGCTTTCTAATATACAAATAATTAAGATACATACACTGAAATTTTTTATTTTTTATCTTTCCTAGGAGAAATAGTATTTAAAATTGCTATATGTCTTTATATATACACAATTAATAGAGAATTATGATTTATTTGCATTATCTAGTAGATATTTCATCAAATATAGTAATGATGTAACACATGCATGTTTCTTAAATCATATGATTTCATCCAAACCATGGTTGAGCATTGAATGTATGTTGACCTACTTCTTTAGTCAAATCTCTTAATTTTTCACCTCTTTAACTCTAACATAGATAAATGGTTAAACACCCATTTGATCAAGATTATATTTTCCCCCTTCCTTCAAGATTTATAGATCCGTAAACTGAAAATATAGAAATATTGGATCTTTTTTATACTTATCATATAAGAATACAAGATACTTTCAAATCAATGTAGCTGACTCCTTGTTTGCTTTCCCAGGGTGGTAATGTATTGAGCTGTCAAAATCATTAATCACATCAAACCATATAATATGGTGCATATTCGTCTTTTTTTAATGGATAATTAATTTCATCTTTTATGGTTAGAATATAACTCAAAAATAACATAATAAATATAATTACACTATATATATTTAATGAAAAAATTACTGCCACTAAATATATCTTAGGAGTTGTCTAATTTTTATAAATAAACATCAAAAGGAATGTGGAATTATCTACCACTATATCATTCAACGTAAGGAATCATCCCTGTACATTCTTTATTGGATCACTATATATAAAAAACTCTTCTCAACAACAGTTTAATGTATAAATTTGTTCATAGCAAAACCTTCTCTTCAGTACATTGAATTTTTTTTATATTCATTTGTCCAAATGAACATGGATCCCTTCCATGTTAACATAGTGAGTGGATTATATATCCATGAGAAATTCTCATCAAAGTGTCAACAATATCCATCCAAATCAGAAAAACTATGTATTTTGGTAAAAATGGATTTCCTTGGCCATCATTTGTTATCTTTTGTCATTGATTGATCAGAAAAAATACCCCAAAATTTGATTATAAGACCCAAAAATGAAAAATTTTATATCCAAAATTCACACTTTTTAAAAACATCATATAAATTCACTTTATTTATGGTCATCAGTACAATAAATAACTAATTTTCAAGATCTTGATTTATCATTGAATATAAAATAATATCATCTATCATGACTACCACAAACTAATAAAGGTATTGTATAACAATATTCATTAAATCTATGTAGATAACATGAGAATTAGTAAGAAAGAATGACATCAATATAAATCATTATTGTTCATACATTGTTAGAAGGTTTTATTGTGTATGTATTCACTTTTAACCCTAAACTGATTGTATCTTAATCAATGTTCAATCATGAAAAAATATTTTTCTCTATATATCTCATCCAGAAAATAATTAATATGGGGAATATGAAATTTATTCTTTATTTTGACCTTGATAGGTACCCGTTAATAAATGAAGAGTTTCATTAATTCAAACTTATTATTTAAAAATTGGATAGGTGCACCCAAGGTTTCGAATATGGATGATTTAGTCCCTAATTATTATTTACCTGGGGTTTCTTTTTAAATTACTATAACTCAATAAGGACATTTTATATTTTGTTTTTGAAATAAGTGTATCATTGGGTATGAGTTCTATTAGGAACTCAACTACAATATTTGGACGACTACTAGGAAATATTTTGGAAAAATGTCAACAAACACTTTCATAATATGTGAATAATCAATATTTATTTCTTCCAAACCATCTAATATAAAAAATATCATTAAATAGTAAATATGACTCACACAATGTTTGAAATTTCAATAAGATGATCATATTTATTGTTTCACTAATAGATGATTTTAGGTTAATTATAACAATCAAACATGACTTCTATTCATTACTATTTATGTGGGATTTATGTAAATAAATCCAATCTATGCCAAAAATAACATGAAATTCAACTAGAGTTAGAATAGGAATATATTAAGGAAGCAAATTCAAAAAATCAACAATTGCAGAATATCATAGGAAAGGGATGTAATCATTATATCATTAGTGTTTTCCTTATTAATCTAATATCCAACCATTAAAAATAATAATTAAAATTCTTAGAGAGTTTCCATTATAAAAAAATTCTATATATAAGATCGAAAAATATAATTAAATATTTTAGAATATTATTCCCCACCTATCCTTCAATGTTCCATCCTTAATCCCTTACTAAAACCAAAAATTTAGCATGGCCATTAATAATCATCAATCAGAGAGATTAATCATGAAAAATGATTCATAACATGTCAAAATATTTTAATATTATTTTCATCCTATCACACCTTAGGTTTATCCAAGTTCATCCATGATCATAATATTTTCAAATCCTTCATCATGGTTCATTATGAAAACGTGAAATAACCCAATATATCACTATGTATTTCAAATCAAGTGTACAACAATTTTAAACTCACAATACACAAAAAATATTTTTCATATATACTCAACCAACACTTTTCAGCGTTATTACCCAATGATATATTTATGCTGAAACCATGTTCACTTTTAATATACATGAATAGATGTTTTTATAAAAAAACACAAAAACACAATACATTCTATTATATTAAAGATTATACAAATGGTTCTCACAATTTTTTTCAAATACATGTTTATAAAGGTAAATAAAATATTCACCGATACCATTTATAACAACACATAATTTTCCTACATGAATATCATATATTATAAGATAAATATTCTATTAATATCATTTCAATATATGTTGGAACCAAAAAAGTCTCTTTGGAAACATGGATAAATAAATAAATAGTTCATAAAATTATGCATAATCCCCAAAATCGTAACTATATCCCTTGTTAGATACATCATACATAAAAACATTCTTCATATACAATGGAAAATAAAACAAAATGAAGGATGAGATTTGATGCACAATAATGTTAAACAAGGGAGATATTAATAATCATGTAAACAAAACATGAGAAGAATGTGTATAGTATCATGATAAATACATTTCAAAATCATAAAAATAA